>OX030971.1:2801850-2814350 GCA_943735955.1 Piscicola geometra | reverse complement strand
GTTGTTGTTCTTGTGGTATTTAATTAATAATAATAAATAAATAATAATATCAATTGAGGATGTTAATAAAAAGTGATGACGAGCATTGTTATAGTGGCGTATAACCCGAACGGGCTTCCAGGCCACTTAGGCTGCATATTTTCATTTGCGCCTTTGGGTTACTAGGGCATTGGTTGCACTTGAACCTAGGACCTTTCATTATTGGTCAAACCGAGAGTCGTTGCCGACTCAGCTACCTGTTCAGCTGATTACAGTTATATATACTTAGTTAAATTGAGCTGAAATTAATTATTAACGTAAACTAACATTAATGATCGACCTACATAAAAACTAAAGAGTGAATCAATTTTAAATTGAATCTGCTCGAATGAGTTTTCATTAAATGTAGTTATAAAAAAACCTTCTAAAGGATTTAAAATGGAGAAATTAGAGAAATGTATTTCAAGAAAATAAAATAATAATTTATTAGAATAAATTAACAATTTTATTAGAATAAAGTAATAATTTTATTAGAATAAAATAATAATGTTATTAAAATAAAATAATAATTTTATTAAAATAAAATAATAATTTTATTAAAATAAAATAATAATTTTATTAAAATAAAATAATAATTTTATTAAAATAAAATAATAATTTTATTAAAATAACATAATAATTTTATTAAAATAAAATAATAATTTTATTAAAATAAAATAATAATTTTATTAAAATAAAATAATAATTTTATTAAAATAAAATAATAATTTTATTAAAATAAACAAATAATTTTATTTAAATAAAACAAATTGTGAGATGTTAAAACGCAAAATGTCACGAAAAACACGTAGAACAGCTGCGAGCTGAAGTTTTTTGGAGAATTAGTGATGATATTCATAATTTAAAAATATTAATTTTAAAAAAAGGTAGATATTTAGTAGATTTTTAAAAAATTGGTCACGATAATTTCATTATTATTTATTTCCTATTTGGAAGTTGATATAGTTAGGCAGAGAGTCAGTATAATGGCTGGATAAATTTTACTTTACGTTAATGGGTATGCAATTGAGCTATGAGGCTACGTGTAGAAATCGTTCTATCTTGTGCAACCTCCTCCATCACCAAGACCAGTGGGGCAACCAGGGGGACCAATTCGAAGGGTCTCGCAATTTTTCAGAAATCGATAAGTTTTTTTGGTGGTGGGGGGGGGGGGGCGGGAGTGATGGGTTTTCAATATGCCATGGGACAATGATATTTTCTCTGGATGGCCATCGGGTCTTTATCTCACGAAACATCTCATATATCAACACAGAACATAGAGATTCCAACAAAATAACACTAATGAAGATGATGATGAGAATTATAATGATGGTGAAGATGGTGATGATGATGATGATGATGATGATGATAATAATACTAATTATTTAATAACAAGAATAAAAATAATAATAATAAAACTAATAATAATCATATAAAAAAATAATATTATAATAAAAATAATAATAATAGTTATATTGACTCTATATATCCTTTCCTATATACATATTCCTATATATATGAAGGTGGGTTATGCGGGATTTCATCACTTCTAGTTTTTTTCAGCAAAACTGTTCATTTTTGTTAAACAGAAAAAACAAGAAAAGAAAGGAAGCTGCAAAATGAGATTTTTCCTCGTCTTCATTTTCCTCTTCATGTTCTTGGGCATCTTCTGCAAGGCCGAAGAGCACCCAGAAAATGGATCAGCATCATCATCAGAACCTCCATTGCCTTCCTTAGCATCATCATCATCACCATCACAAGAGAGAGATGGGGCTTCAGAAGGGGGTTTGGTTGGAGAGAAGAGGGTGAGAAGGAGGAAGAGGGGCTTTGATTTACCCACCCTTCATGGGCATCGAGACTTGCTTGATATGATCAAAGCTATAATGGATTCTAAGGAAGATAGTGATAAACCTAATGTGGATCCCAAAAAAATGGAAGAGTATGGAAAATAACCCATCCCGAGAAGTCTGGATTGGATCTTTGGTGCTGCTGGTGGTGGATTTGAAAAGGATGGAGTGTGATTTAATGCTGCTAATAATTTAATAATTATAATAATTTAATTACAACTACATTAATAATAATAATACTTTTCTGAATTATTTTGCAAGAATTGTGTAAAGACACTCGGCGTGCTGAAACTTTTGGGAGATTTCAACAAGAAACTTGCTTTTCAGTTTTCAATAAATGATTAAGGCATTCAATTGCTCTTTTTGTTCTTTTAGTTCTTAATTAATAATAATAATAAATGAAAATAATAATAATGACGAGCACTATTATAGTGGCGTATAACCCGAACGAGCTTCCCACGCGACTTAGGCTGCATATTTGGTTATGGTGATGATGATGCTGATGATGATGGTGGTGGTGGTGATGATGATGGTGGTGGTAGTGATGATGGTGCTAGTGATGAAGATAGTGGTGGTGGTGATGATGATGATGATGATGATAATGATGGTGGTGGTGATGATGATGATAATGATGGTTGTGATGGTGTTGATGGTGATGATGATGGTAGTGGTGGTGGTGGTGATGATGATGGTGATGATGATGATGATGGTAGTAATGGTGGCGGTGGTGGTGGTGATGATAATGGTAAGGATGATGATGATGTTAGTAATGATATAAAATTTTCTGTTAGAAAGAGTTTTTGTTAAATTTAAGAAAATCTTTCAAAAAAAATTGAAGCGTAAAATTTGAGAGTTTATCAATGGTTCTAGGATAAAGGTCCTCCGGATAAAAAGTTCTCGCATAAAAAGTCTTCCGGATAAAAAGTCTTCCGGATAAAAAGTCCTCCGGATAAAAAGTCCTCCGGATAAAAAGTTCTCCGGATAAAAAGTTCTCTTGATTAAAAGTCTTCCGGATAAAAAGTCTTCAGGAGAAAAATGAATTGAAATAGTATATTCTAGATGTAGCAAGTGCAGAAACTGAAGCACCCAATGGTGTTCAAGACTCCAGTTTATAGTCCTATAGACTGACTGATTGACTGAATGACTGATTTAACCAAAATAAAAATAAAAAATTTATTATTTTAATAAATTAATTAAATAACTATTTCAAGTAGTTTCATGTTTAGAATAGTCGTTCAGAAAACAGTATGTCCTTCAACTGCAGAGCTCATATGCCTGGTGAATTAGGTAGCCAGTGGGAGATGTAGGATAAAAAGCCTCTCGGAGAAAAAGTCTCCTTGTTAATATTTTTGTATAAATAAAACGGATTTTTTAATAAACTCTTTTCACAATTTTAAATAAATAAAACAAACTATATTTTTTTAAAATTACATTATTAAAACGAACTATAATTATAACTCTAACGGATTTTTTTATAGATTAGTTTTACAATTTTAAATAAATAAAACGGACTATATTTTTTAAATTACATAATTAAAACGAACTTTAAATTGTCAAATTTAATAAATTATTAAACACAATACGAATTATTTAACACAATATAAATTTTATTGATTGATTGTGATAGTCATCAACCTTATATACCTTCAATCAATCATTCACTAATAATTTGTATAGCGCCCTATAATAAGTGAACAAAAGCGCTCAGCCATCACGTCCCAAACAAGTACGTCTTCAGGCCTCGACGGAAAGTTATGAGTGCCTTAGTTGAAGTTAAAAAAGAAGGAAAAGAATTCCATAAAAGAGGACCACAGTAAGAAAAAGAACGTTTAGCGAAAGAGTGTTTAACTGGAAAATGATTTAGGGGGTTGTTTAATTAGATTTTTAAAATAAATTGGAGCATTACAGTTATGAATTTTAAACATATTTAGACATATTTTAAAAGTCACTCTAGATCTCAAAGGTAACCAATGTAACAAACGAAGATATGGAAAAATGTGAGAAAACTTAGGAGCACGAGCAACAAGACGAGCAGCACAATTAAAGGCTTTATTTAGAGGAGCTAAAGTAGTATCAGAGAGTTGCAATAATCAATCCTGGAGAGAACTAGAGAAGATACAAGAAGCTGCAAGGTAGGATCATCGAGAAAAGGAAGAAGCTGTTAAATACGACGAATGTGGAAGTAACAAGATTTAGAGACAGATAGAATTTGAGAAGCTAAAGACAAGTTAGAATCGAAAATAAAACCAAGGCTACGAATAGAAGATGAAGGGTTTAGAGAGAGTGAAGAGGGGGGAGGCAAAACTAAAGAAGGAAGAGATAGTAAAGACTTTGATTTTTATTGAAATATATGAGCTCAAATTTGTCCGGATTAAGTTTGAGAAACATAGAAGAAGCCCAAAAGATTATAGATTGAAGACAGAGAGTTATTTTATTAACAGTAAGGTCAAGAGAAGAGTCAGTGAAAGATGTATAAATATAGGAGTCGTCAGCATAAATTTGACTGTTTAAAGAAGATGACGAAATAATTTATTTTCAAAAAATATAAATTATATTTTTATATATTTTATATATTATTAAAAAAATCACAATTACTTGAGATTTTGAGGGTAGACAAAGTACGTTCTCAAGTCCCAAAGCTGCATGGGAAATAAGCTGGAACCCTCAGCTCATGGGTGTCCGCGCGAAACAACAACTGAAACAAAAACAAGGGTAGCAACAACTGAAACAAAAACAAGAGTAGCAACAACTGAAACAAAAACAAGGGTAGCAACAACTGAAACAAAAACAAGAGTAGCAACAACTGAAACAAAAACAAGGGTAGCAACAACTAAGACAAAAACAAGAGTAGCAACAACTGAAACAAAAACAAGGGTAGCAACAACTGAAACAAAAACAAGAGTAGCAACAACTGAAACAAAAACAAGGGTAGCAACAACTAAGACAAAAACAAGAGTAGCAACAACTGAAACAAAAACAAGGGTAGCAACAACTGAAACAAAAACAAGAGTAGCAACAACTGAAACAAAAACAAGGGTAGCAACAACTAAGACAAAAACAAAAACAAGAGAAGCAGCAACAACAAAAACAAGTTTTATAATAAAAACAACTAAACAACAAAAACTACAAAAAAACAAAAAAAAAGCAGATGTTTTTCCGACCACTTAAGTTTCTCGTTTTGGCATTCCGCTTCATCTTGTAACGGACCGAGAAGGCCAATCTGAGCCCGAACTCATGAGTCATCTTCTTGCATTGATCGTTCCTTCACCGTTTTCAAACTCACAAACCCCTGATGAATGCCTTCTACAACCGAACTCCACCGAAGTCTGATTGCCAGCAACGCCATCCGCCACATCTTTCAGAACACGTCTGCTCATTTGAGTACATACGTGCTTTTTGAAAATATTGTGGAAGACGCAGTCGAAAAAAGAAGAGCAACAGTAGAGCAACAGTAAAATACCAGTAAAACAACCGTAGAACAACAGTAGAACAACAGTAGAACAACAGTAGAACAACAGTAGAACAACAGTAAAACAACAGTAGAACAACAGTAGAACAACAGTAGAACAACAGTAGAACAACAGTAGAACAACAGTGGAACAACAGTAGAACAACAGTAGAACAACAGTAGAACAACAGTAGAACAACAGTAGAACAACAGTAGAACAACAGTGAAACAACAGTAAAACAACAGTAGAACAACAGTAAAACAACAGTAGAACAACAGTAGAACAACAGTAAAACAACAGTAAAACAACAGTAGAATAATAGTAGAACAACAGTAGAACAACAAACAGTAGAACAACAGTGGAACAACAGGAGAACAACAGTAGAACAACAGTAAAACAACAGTAGAACAACAGTAGAACAACAGTAGAACAACAGTAGAACAACAGTAAAACAACAGTAGAACAACAGTAGAACAACAGTAGAACAACAGTAGAACAAAAGTAGAACAAAATGTAGAACAACAGTAAAACAACAGTAGAACAACAAACAGTAGAACAACAGTGGAACAACAGTAGAACAACAGTAGAACAACAGTAGAACAAAAGTAGAACAACAGTGGAACAACAGTAGAACAACAGTAGAACAACAGTAGAACAAAAGTAGAACAACAGTAGAACAACCGTAGAACAACAGTAGAACAACAGTAGAACAACAATAGAAAAACAGTAGAACAACAGTAAAACAATAGTAGAACAACAGTGGAACAACAGTAGAACAACAGTAGAACAACAGTAAAACAACAGTAGAACAACAGTAGAACAACAGAAGAACAACAGTAGAACAACAGTAGAACAAAAGTAGAACAACAGTAGAACAACCGTAGAACAACAGTAGAACAACAGTAGAACAACAGTAGAACAACAATAGAACAACAGTAGAACAACAGTAAAACAATAGTAGAACAACAGTGGAACAACAGTAGAACAACAGTAGAACAACAAACAGTAGAACAACAGTGGAACAACAGGAGAACAACAGTAGAACAACAAACAGTAGAACAACAGTGGAACAACAGGAGAACAACAGTAGAACAACAGTAAAACAACAGTAGAACAACAGTAGAACAACAGTTGAACAACAGTAGAACAACAGTAGAACAACAGTAGAACAACAGTAGAACAACAGTAGAACAACAGTAGAACAACAGTAGAACAACAGTAGAACAACAGTAGAACAACAGTAGAACAACAGTAGAACAACAGTAGAACAACAGTAGAACAACAGTAGAACAACAGTAGAACAACAGTAGAACAACAGTAGAACAACAGTAGAACAACAGTAGAACAACAGTAGAACAACAGTAGAACAACAGTAGAACAACAGTAGAACAACAGTAGAACAACAGTAGAACAACAGTAGAACAACAGTAGAACAACAGTAGAACAACAGTAGAACAACAGTAGAACAACAGTAGAACAACAGTAGAACAACAGTAGAACAACAGTAGAACAACAGTAAAACAACGGAAAAACAACAGTAGAACACAAAGAAATACAGAAGAACACACAAAGAAATAAAATTTTCAAGAAAACACGATAAAAAAAATAATAATTTCTTACTCATTGGCCCCGCCATCTGCGAGGGGACTATTGTAGCGGCCTACATTATAGCGGTCCACATATAAGCACGCACATGCTAGTATTGCTTAGATTAAAATTTAATTATTTAATATTTGACTCGGCAAAAATCTAAATAAATTTGTCTTTGATTATCCATCGTTTACTATCTTATCTTAACTTTTTTTAAATTTATCTTTTAAAACTGATCTTAACTTTCTTAAAACTTTATCAAATAACAAATACTTTTATCAACTCATTTATCAAATAGAAACGCAAATTCTATTTTGATACAAATAGCTAAAAAAATAGTCCTATTTCGCATGCGCAAAGAAAGTTTGGACGGGAGACCGAATATGGATGGAACATATAAAAGTGGGTTATGCGAGATTTCATCACTTCTAGTTTTATTTAGCAAAACCATCATCATTACCACAATCATCACCACCACCACCATCATCATCATCATCGCAATCATCATCACCAGTGATTTTCCAGTTCGGATTTTTCAGTTCAAGTTCAAGTTACAGTTATGAAAAATTTAATTTTTCAGTTACTATTCAAGTTACAGTTATGCAAATTTTAATTTTTCAGTTACTATTTCAGTTACAGTTATTTTTGTTAGTTACATTTACAGTTAATCAAGATGGAGAAAAAATGAATTTTTATTTATAATACAGCCCAAATTAATGTTTGAAAGTCAAATTATTTAAAAGATTTATAAATATATTATTCATAATATACGCTGTTCATTTCATAAATGTCTTCAATTCCAGATTTTTGCTGAAGCGATTTTTTCCCTGCAGTTGGGTCTCCGCACACTTAAAACACCCTTACCACATACGCTTGTAAAGCGGGAGCTGAAACAATGTCTTGCGCAAAAGAAGCTTATAATCTAGGGTACTCAATAATTTAAGTGCTAACATTTCTCCTGTATGTGGGTGAGACACAGAATGAACATTTAGCAGGACCTGAATTGCACGACGCTTTGATGGATTGTAAAAGGATGCTGAAATCCCGAGACATGAAAGTGTAAGACCCTTCTTAGTCCAGCAATCCATGCTAATGACAACGCGATGTCCAGTTTGAAGATCTTTACGAATTCGATCTTTTACATTGTTCTTAAAATCTTTTATCAAAGAAATATTTTTCTTTTAACCTAAATGATAGAAATTGCATATATTTATGACTGTTTAATAATTAAACTTTAATTGAAATTATTTAAATGACTTTTAAGTTATGCTCATAACTTGGTAAATAATATAAAAAAATGTAAATACGTAAATAATTATCAACTGCAGTGTGTTGCTTGGTAGTTTTCTCCTTATCATTATCATCCTCTTCTGAAACCTGACATTGGCTTTTGTCGCATGAAGCTTCGTAAATAAAATTGGCCCATACGGCATTTTCTTGTTTTCTGCCGCTATTAACTTTAAACATTTCATTAAAATTTGTATAATTCAACTGGTCAAAAAAAAGTAACTATGTAAAACCTTAAATTAATACAATCGGACTCGAAGAATAAAATAAATTAATAATATTATTGCTCAAAAACGTGCATCCGCCAATGTTTTATCTTGTAGCGCTTCCCATCTTTTAAGTAGATATTTTTTAGTTACTATTCAGTTAGTATTCTTGTTTTTCATTTTATATTTCAGTTATAGTTATGCATTGAATTACAGTTACAGTTAAAGTTACAGTTGACTGAGTTCATATTTTTCTGTTAATTTACCAATTCAGTTACAGTTACAGTTAACTGGAACAACACTGATCATCACCATCATCATCATCATCATCGCAATCATCATCACCATCATCATCATCATCATCACTGATTCTCCCAAAAATATTTCACTTGCAGCTGTTTCAACATCTAACGATTTGTTTGATCAGTTGAAATCGAAGCCAAATGTTTGTCCTTTTGTCATTTCAAGCTAAACCAACAAGAAAGTCTATCGATTGATGTATTATGGAAGAAAAAAATCTAGAAGGGGTAGTAGTAGTAGTAGTGGTAGTGGTGGTGGTTGTGGTGGAGGTGGTGGTAGTAGTAGTAGTGGTGGTGGTTGTGGTGGAGGTGGTAGTAGTAGTAGTAGTGGTTATTAATATTTTTATTATCAAATGACTTTCAACTTGTTCACATCTCACGATTTGTTTGCTTAGTTTAAATCACAAACATCATTTTTTAAACAAATTTTATTGATAAAAGTTTCAACTTTTTAACATAAGACGCTAAACAATAAGATTTGTGGTCAGTAATAATATTAATGCTAATAATAAAAATACTAATAATAATAGTTATATTGACTCTATATATCCTTTCCTATATACATATTCCTATATATATGAAGGTGGGTTATGCGGGATTTCATCACTTCTAGTTTTTTCAGCAAAACCTTTCATTTTTGTTTAACAGAAAAAACAAGAAAAGAAAGGAAGCTGCAAAATGAGATTTTTCATCGTCTTCATTTTCCTCTTCGTGTTCTTGGGCATCTTCTGCAAGGCCGAAGAGCACCCAGAAAGTGGATCAGCATCATCATCAGAACCTCCATTGCCTTCTTCAGCATCGTCATCATCACCATCACAAGAGAACGATGGGGCCTCAGAAGGGGGTTTGGTTGGGGAGAAGAGGGTGAGGAGGAGGAAGAGGGGCTTTGATTTACCCACCTTTCATGGGTATCGATCAATGGAACTTATAAGTCATTATAATGCTCAGAAAGACATGGTGAATCGCAATGCGATGGATATGATTGGAAAATAACCCATCCCGAGAAGTCTGGATTGGGTCTTTGGTGCTGCTGGTGGTGGATTTGAAAAGGATGGAGTGTGATTTAATGCTGCTAATAATTTAATAATAATTATAATAATTTAATTAAAACAACAATACTAATACTTTTCTGAATTATTTTGCAAGAATTGTGTAAAGACACTCTGGCGTGCTGGAACTTTTGGGAGATTTCAACACGAAACTTGCTTTTCAGTTTTCAATAAATGATTAAGGCATTCAATTGCTCTTTTTGTTCTTTTAGTTCTTAATTAATAATAATAATAAATGAAAATAATAATAATGACGAGCACTATTATAGTGGCGTATAACCCGAACGAGCTCCCCCACGCGGTGTCCAGACAATTCGTCGCAGGACAATTCGTCGCGGACAATTCGTCGCGGACAATTTGTCGTGGACAATTTGTCGCGGACAATTTGTCGCGGACAATTTGTCGCGGACAATTTGTCGCCAAAACTTGAAATGAACTGATATCAGTCAGTCGGGAGAGAGCTCCATCACGTCTCGAGTGGGCGTTTATTTCAGTTTTTCACGTTTCGACATACGTGTTTTCTTGCTCGACCAGCAACACCCTAACTTATTTAATTCAGCTTTCAAAATACGAAATGGGATTATCGGAAATTAGCCTATACTTCTACAAGCAAGATCTTCGGGTTTTTGATGCGTGGATATCCATAGATCGAAATAAAAACAGCTCGAGCATTTATTAAGTAATCGCAATAAACACAATGGAAATTAATATTTAACTAGAAGCAAATGTTCCGGTAAGTAGTCCTATAATAAAACTAATTAACCAAATTGATGTTGTGGCTGCATCCTCTCAAGTGATCGAGTGATGATCGATTCTCGTAATCGAGCACAACAGTGCGCAGTCGAATATTCAGATCTCGATACTTCTTCTTTTGAGAGGAGGATCTTCGCCAGCAAGAAGACGCTCGATGATCATTTGCTTGTTGCTCTGCTCCTTCTGAAGTTTGACTACTAACCTCGTCAGAGTTAGATGCGCAACTTGAACTGACCGTGCAAATGCACTGTGCCATCCTTCCACTGTGTTGTTTGTACGAGGAGTGTTGTCACAAACAGCTTGGTAGCAATCCCAGATGTCCAAGGCATAAAGAAGCCTCGTTCTTCGACCTCGTCGTTGACTTCCAAGGAACGTATCTTCAAAGTAGTTGAGGAGTTGATCAACTTCAGGAAACGTTGCGAGTCCCACTAGTTCTTCATAGACATGGATCTTATGCTCGTTGGGAACGTAGGCTAGAGCAACTAGCATCGGGATGTGCATGGCATAGTCAGGTTCAGTGTTGTATCGGCCCGCATATCCGTTCTCTTGAACCTTACGCCAAAGGCACTGTCCATAGTGGAAATGACAGCCATGAATTTGTGCTTCGAAGATCCTGGTGAAAGCATTCATGGAAGCCTGTTCAAAATCGGTGATGATGGTCTCTGGTTGCAATCTTGGTGCTATTTCGACTAACTTTGTTAGTAGTGCCGTGTAGGTTGCTTCCGATTTGATTTTTAAAAATGCAAAGACACATGGAACATTTATTCCACCACTGGTTCCATGAATGGTGTACAATTGAGTGTAGTCAGCTGGACTAACTCTGAAGGTTCCGTCGGCAAATCACACTCGGCAAGAGCTTAGGAATTGCAGATCTTCGTCCGCTGCAAACAATAGGAAGTCTTTGAACGAGTGGAAAGAATTGGGTTTAGTTTGGTAAGAGGCAAAATAAAATACTTTGAATTAATAAGATTTTTTTTTCATATTAGTTTAGTTTAGAGAGTTAAAAACCACGCAGATCTTTTGACTTCTATTATATTACTAGTAAAACATTTTGCTGATGACTTTTATTGCTCTGACCAAAAATATAAAGCTAAAACTTTATATTAAACAATTTAACATAAAATTTCTAAAGTTTTATAATATTTTTTAGTTAAATAAATTGGTTTCACCTATTTTTTAGGATTACGATGGACTCTCTAATTGTTTATGTATATAAATAGAAAAAGAATTTGAATAATTTTAATGTAAACAGATTTGACATTACTGAGTAAATTTTTTATTAATTACTCAAAAAATTGAATACGGACTCTTTGAGTTTTATACTATATCTCGCCTCAGATAGTTTGCCGAAATATATATCGTGAACTATCATATAACTTTCAAAATAAATATGTAAAAAAAGAAGTAAAAGAAGCCTCAGTTATTGTTCATTTTACGATATATCTCGCCTCGGATAGTTTGCCGAAATCTAAAATAATATGGCCGCTTCTTGTTATTTGTATCAGTGATATTTGTATCAGTGATACAAATATCACTGATACAAATATCACTGATACAAAGATCACTGATACAAATATCACTGATACAAATATCACTGATACAAATATCACTGATACAAATATCACTGATACAAATATCACTGATACAAAGATCACTGATACAAATATCACTGATACAAATATCACTGATACAAATATCACTGAAACAAATATCACTGATACAAATATCACTGATACAAAGATCACTGATACAAATATCACTGATACAAATATCACTGATACAAATATCACTGATACAAATATCACTGATACAAATATCACTGATACAAATATCACTGATACAAAGATCACTGATACAAATATCACTGATACAAATATCACTGATACAAATATCACTGATACAAATATCACTGATACAAATATCACTGATACAAATATCACTGATACAAATATCACTGATACAAATATCACTGATACAAATATCACTGATACAAATATTACTA
>OX030971.1:2784350-2799350 GCA_943735955.1 Piscicola geometra | reverse complement strand
TACCCCTTCTGTATTTTTAATTTCATAATACATCAATCGAATGACTTTCCTGTTGGTTTAGTTTGAAATCACAAAAGGACAAAAATTTGGCTTCGATTTCAACTAATCAAACAAATCGGTGTTGAAACAGCTGCAAGTTAAATATTTTTGGGAGAATCAGTGATGATTGTGATGGTGATGATTTTGGCGATGATGATGATGGTGGTGGTGGTGATGATGGTGGTGATGATGGCGATGATGATGATGGTGATGATGATGATGATGAAATCCCGCATAACCCACCTTCATATATATAGGAATATGTATATAAGTAAGGATATATAGAGTCAATATAACTACTATTATTATTTTTTAATCATTGTTATTAAATAATAATTATTATTATTATTATTATCATGATCATCATCATCATCATCATCACTACCTAACTCTGTTTGTAGTCAATAAAAATAATTATGCTAATAATAAAAATAATAATAATAGTTATATTGACTCTATATATCCTTTCCTATATACATATTCCTATATATATGAAGGTGGGTTATGCGGGATTTCATCACTTCTAGTTTTTTCAGCAAAACCTTTCATTTTTGTTTAACAGAAAAAACAAGAAAAGAAAGGAAGCTGCAAAATGAGATTTTTCATCGTCTTCATTTTTCTCTTCGTGTTCTTGGGCATCTTCTACAAGGCCGAAGAGCACCCAGAAAGTGGATCAGCGTCATCATCAGAAGCTCCATTGCCTTCTTCATCATCGTCATCATCATCATCATCATTATCATCAAAAGAGAGAGATGGGACTTCAGAAGGGGGCTTAGTTGGGGAGAAGAGGGTGAGAAGGAGGAAGAGGGGCTTTGACTTACCCACCCTTCATGGGCATCGATTAATGCTTGATATAGTCAAAGATATAATGAATTCTAAGAGAGATAGTGGGAAACCTAATGTGGATCCTAAAAAAATGAAAGAGTATGGAAAATAACCCATTCCAAGAAGTCTGGATTGGATCTTTGGTGCTGCTGGGAGTGGATTTGAAAAGGATGGAGTGTGATTTAATGCTGCTAATAAATTAATAATTATAATAATTTAATTACAACTACATTAATAATAATAATAATACTTTTCTGAATTATTTTGCAAGAATTGTGTAAAGACACTCTGGCGTGCTGGAACTTTTGGGAGATTTCAACACGAAACTTGCTTTTCAGTTTTCAATAAATGATTAAGGCATTCAATTGTTCTTTTTGTTCTTTTAGTTCTTAATTAATAATAATAATAAATGAAAATAATAATAATGACGAGCACTATTATAGGGCGTATAACCCGAACAAGCTTCCATAGGCAACTTAGGCTGCATATTTGGTTATGGTGATTATGATGCTGATAATAATGATGATAATGGTGTTGATGATGATGGTGGTGGTAGTGATGATGATTGTGCTAGTGATGAGGATAGTGGTGGTGGTGATGATGATGATGATGATGATAATGATGGTGGTGGTGGTGGTGATGATGATGGTGATGATGATGATAATGATGGTTGTGATGGTGTTGAGGGTGATGATGATGGTGATGATGATGATGATGATGGTAGTGGTGTTGGTGGTGATGATGATGGTGGTGATGATGATGATGGTAGTAATGGTGGCGGTGGTGGTGGTGGTGATGATAATGGTAAGGATGATGATGATGTTAGTAATGATATAAAATTTTCTGTTAGAAAGAGTTTTTGTTAAATTTAAGAAAATCTTTCAAAAAAAATTGAAGCGTAAAATTTGAAAGTTTATTAATGGTTCTAGGATAAAGGTCCTCCGGATAAAAAGTTCTCGGATAAAAAGTCTTCCGGATAAAAAGTCTTCCGGATAAAAAGTCCTCCGGATAAAAAGTCCTCCGGATAAAAAGTCCTCCGGATAAAAAGTTCTCCGGATAAAAAGTTCTCTTGATTAAAAGTCTTCCGGATAAAAAGTCTTCAGGAGAAAAATGAATTAAAATAGTATATTCTAGATGTAGCAAGTGCAGAAACTGAAGCACCCAATGGTGTTCAAGACTCCAGTTTATAGTCCTATAGACTGACTGATTGACTGAATGACTGATTTAACCAAAATAAAAATAAAAAATTTATTATTTTAATAAATTAATTAAATAACTATTTCAAGTAGTTTCATGTTTAGAATAGTCGTTCAGAAAACAGTATGTCCTTCAACTGCAGAGCTCATATGCCTGGTAAATAAGGTAGCCAGTGGGAGATGTAGGATAAAAAGCCTCTCGGAGAAAAAGTCTCCTTGTTAATATTTTTGTATAAATAAAACGGATTTTTTAATAAACTCTTTTCACAATTTTAAATAAATAAAACAAACTATATATTTTTAAAATTACATTATTAAAACGAACTATAATTATAACTCTAACGGATTTTTTTATAGATTCGTTTTACAATTTTAAATAAATAAAACGGACTATATTTTTTAAATTACATAATTAAAACGAACTTTAAATTGTCAAATTTAATAAATTATTAAACACAATACGAATTATTTAACACAATATAAATTGTATTGATTGATTGTGATAGTCATCAACCTTATATACCTTCAATCAATCATTCACTAATAATTTGTATAGCGCCCTATAATAAGTGAACAAAAGCGCTCAGCCATCACGTCCCAAACAAGTACGTCTTCAGGCCTCGACGGAAAGTTATGAGTGACTTAGTTGAAGTTAAAGAAGAAGGTAAAGAATTCCATAAAAGATGACCACAGTAAGAAAAAGAACGTTTAGCAAAAGAGTGTTTAACTGGAAAATGATTTAGGGGGTTGTTTAATTAGATTTTTAAAATGAATTGGAGCATTACAGTTATGAATTTTAAACATATTTAGACATATTTTAAAAGTCACTCTAGATCTCAAAGGTAACCAATGTAACAAACGAAGATAAGGAAAAATGTGAGAAAACTTAGGAGCACGAGCAACAAGACGAGCAGCACAATTAAAGGTTTTATTTAGAGGAGCTAAAGTATTATCAGAGAGACCATAGTAAAGAAAGTTGCAATAATCAATCCTGGAGAGAACTAGAGAAGATACAAGAAGCTGCAAAGTAGGATCATCGAGAAAAGGAAGAAGCTGTTTAATACGACGAATGTGGAAGTAACAAGATTTAGAGACAGATATAATTTGAGGAGCTAAAGAAAAGTTAGAATCGAAAATAAAACCAAGGCTACGAATAGAAGATGAAGGGTTTAGAGAGAGTGAAGAGGGGGGAGGCAAACCTAAAGAAGGAAAAGATAGTAAAAACTTTGATTTTTTATTGCAATATATGAGCTCAAATTTGTCCGGATTAGGTTTGAGAAACATAGAAGAAGCCCAAGAGATTATAGATTGAAGACAGAGAGTTATTTTATTAACAGTAAGGTCAAGAGAAGAGTCAGTGAAGGATGTATAAATATAGGAGTCGTCAGCATGAATTTGAATGTTTAAAGAAGATGACAAAATAATTTATTTTAAAAAAATATAAATTATTATTTTATATATTTTATGTATTATTAAAAAAATCACAATTACTTGAGATTTTGAGGGTAGACAAAGTACGTTCTCAAGTCCCAAAGCTGCATGGGAAACAAGCTGGAACCCTCTGCTCATGGGTGTCCGCGCGAAACAACAACTGAAACAAAAACAAGGGTAGCAACAACTGAAACAAAAACAAGAGTAGCAACAACTGAAACAAAAACAAGGGTAGCAACAACTAAGACAAAAACAAGAGTAGCAACAACTGAAACAAAAATAAGAGTAGCAACAACGAAGACAAAAACAAGAGTAGCAACAACTAAGACAAAAACAAGAGAAGCAACAACAACAAAAACAACTAAACAACTAAAACTACAAATAAAACAAAAAGAAGCAGATGTTTTACCCGAACACTTGGGTTTCTTGTTACGGCATTCCGCTTCATCTTGTAACGGACCGAGAACGCCAATCTGAGCCCGAACTCATGAGTCATCTTCTTGCATTGATCGCTCCTTCACCGTTTTCAAACTCACAAACCCCTGATGAATGCCTTCTACAACCACCAAAGTCTGATCACCAGCAACGCCATCCGCCACATCTTTCAGAATACGTCTGCTCATTTGAGTACATACGTGCTTTTTGAAAATATTGTGGAAAACGCAGTCGAAATAAAAAGAGCAACAGTAGAACAACAGTAGAACAACAGTAGAACAACAGTAGAACAACAGTAGAACAACAGTAGAACAACAGTAGAACAACAGTAGAACAACAGTAGAACAACAGTAGAACAACAGTAGAACAACAGTAGAACAACAGTAGAACAACAGTGGAAAAACAGTAGAACAACAGTAGAACAACAGTAGAACAACAGTAGAACAACAGTAGAACAACAGTAGAACAACAGTAGAACAACAGTAGAACAACAGTAGAACAACAGTAGAACAACAGTAGAACAACAGTAGAACAACAGTAGAACAACAGTAGAACAACAGTAGAACAACAGTAGAACAACAGTAGAACAACAGTAGAACAACAGTAGAACAACAGTAGAACAACAGTAGAACAACAGTAGAACAACAGTAGAACAACAGTAGAACAACAGTAGAACAACAGTAGAACAACAGTAGAACAACAGTAGAACAACAGTAGAACAACAGTAGAACAATAGTAGAATAACAGTAGAACAACAGTAGAACAACAGTAGAACAACAGTAGAACAACAGTAGAACAACAGTAGAACAACAGTAGAACAACAGTAGAACAACAGTAGAACAACCGTAGAACAACAGTAGAACAACAGTAGAACAAAAGTAGAACAACAGTAGAACAACAGTAGAACAACAGTAGAACAACAATAGAACAACAGTAGAAAAACAGTAGAAAAACAGTAAAACAACATTAGAACAACAGTAGAACAACAGTAGAACAAAAGTAGAACAACAGTAGAACAACAATAGAACAACAGTAGAAAAACAGTAGAAAAACAGTAGAACAACATTAGAACAACAGTAGAACAACAGTAGAACAACAGTAGAACAACAGTAGAACAACAGTAGAACAACAGTAGAACAACAGTAGAACAACAGTAGAACAACAGTAGAACAACAGTAGAACAACAGTAGAACAAGAGTAGAAAAACAGTAGAACAACATTAGAACAACAGTAGAACAACAGTAGAACAACAGTAGAACAACAGTAGAACAACAGTAGAACAACAGTAGAACAACAGTAGAACAAAAGTAGAACAGCAGTAGAACAGCAGTAGAACAACAGTAGAACAACAGTAGAACAACAGTAGAACAACAGTAGAACAACAGTAGAACAACAGTAGAACAACAGTAGAACAACAGTAGAACAACAGTAAAACAACAGTAGAACAACAGTAGAACAACAGTAGAACAACAGTAGAACAACAGTAGAACAACAGTAGAACAACAGTAGAACAACAGTAGAACAACAGTAGAACAACAGTAGAACAACAGTAGAACAACAGTAAAACAACAGTAGAACAACAGTAGAACAACAGTAGAACAACAAACAGTAGAACAACAGTAGAACAACAAACAGTAGAACAACAGTAGAACAACAGTAGAACAACAGTAGAACAACAGTAGAACAACAGTAGAAAAACAGTAGAACAACAGTAGAACAACATTAGCACACAAAGAAATACAGAAGAACACACAAAGAAATAAAATTTACAAGAAAACACGATAAAAAAATTAATAATTTCTTACTCATTGGCCCCGCCATCTGCGAGGGGACTATTGTAGCGGCCTACATTATAGCGGTCCACATATAAGCACGCACATGCAAGTATTGCTTAGATTAAAATTTAATTATTTAATATTTGACTCGGCAAAAATCTAAATAACTTTGTCTTTGATTATCCATCGTATACTATCTTATCTTAACTTTTTTTTAAATTTATCTTTTAAAACTTATCTTAACTTTCTTAAAACTTTATCAAATAACAAATACTTTTATCAACTTAATATCAAATAGAAACGCAAATTCTATTTTGATACAAATAGCTAAAAAAATAGTCCTATTTCGCATGCGCAAAGAAAGTTTGGACGGGAGACCGAATATGGATGGAACATATAAAAGTGGGTTATGCGAGATTTCATCACTTCTAGTTTTATTCAGCAAAACCATCATCATTACCACCATCATCACCACCACCACCATCATCATTATCATCATCGCAATCATCGTCACCAGTGACTTTCCAGTTGGGATTTTTCAGTTCAAGTTCAAGTTACAGTTATGAAAAATTTAATTTTTCAGTTACTATTCAAGTTACAGTTATGCAAATTTTAATTTTTCAGTTACTATTTCAGTTTTAGTTATTTTTGTTAGTTACAGTTACAGTTAATCAGGATGGAGAAAAAATGAATTTTTATTTATAATACAGCCCAAATTAATGTTTGAAAGTCAAATTATTTAAAAGATATATAAGTATATTATTCATAATATACGCTGTTTATTTTCAGAAATGTCCTTAATTCCAGATATTTCTTGAGGCGATTTTTTTCCCTGCCGTTAGGTCTCCGCACACTTAAAACACCCTTTCCACATACGCTTGTAATCTAGGGTACTCAATAATTTAAGTGCTAACATTTCTCCTGTATGTGGGTGAGACACAGAATGAACATTTAGCAGGACCTGAATTGCACGACGCATTGATGGATTATAAAAGGGTGCTGAAATCCCGAGACATGAAAGTGTAAGACCCTTCTTAGTCCAGCAATCCATGCTAATGACAACGCGATGTCCAGTTTGAAGATCTTTACGAATTCGATCTTTTACATTGTTCTTAAAATCTTTTATCAAAGAAATATTTTTCTTTTAACCTAAATGATAGAAATTGCATATATTTATGACTGTTTAATAATTAAACTTTAATTGAAATTATTTAAATGACTTTTAAGTTATGCTCATAACTTGATAAATAATATAAAAAAATGTAAATACGTAAATAATTATCAACTGCAGTGTGTTGCTTGGTAGTTTTCTCCTTATCATTATCATCCTCTTCTGAAACCTGACATTGGCTTTTGTCGCATGAAGCTTCGTAAATAAAATTGGCCCATACGGCATTTTCTTGTTTTCTGCCGCTATTAACTTTAAACATTTCATTAAAATTTGTATAATTCAACTGGTCAAAAAAAAGTAACTATGTAAAACCTTAAATTAATACAATCGGACTCGAAGAATAAAATAAATTAATAATATTATTGCTCAAATACGTGCATCCGCCAATGTTTTATCTTGTAGCGCTTCCCATTTTTTAAGTAGATATTTTTTAGTTACTATTCAGTTAGTATTCTTGTTTTTCAGTTTATATTTCAGTTATAGTTATGCATTGAATTACAGTTACAGTTAAAGTTACAGTTGACTGAGTTCATATTTTTCTGTTAATTTACCAATTCAGTTACAGTTACAGTTAACTGGAACAACACTGATCATCACCATCATCATCATCATCATCGCAATCACCATCACCATCATCATCATCATCATCACTGATTCTCCCAAAAATATTTCACTTGCAGCTGTTTCAACATCTAACGATTTGCTTGATCAGTTGAAATCGAAGCCAAATGTTTGTCCTTTTGTGATTTCAAACTAAACCAACAAGAAAGTCTATCGATTGATGTATTATAAAAAATCTAGAAGGGGTAGTAGTGGTAGTAGTAGTGGTAGTGGTGGTGGTTGTGGTGGAGGTGGTGGTAGTAGTAGTAGTGGTGGTGGTTGTGGTGGAGGTGGTAGTAGTAGTAGTAGTGGTTATTATTAATATTATTAAATTTCTTTCAACTTGTTCACATCTCACGATTTGTTTGCTCAGTTTAAATCACAAACATCATTTTTTTAAACAAATTTTATTGATAAAAGTTTCAACTTTTTAACATTAGACGCTAAACAATAAGATTTGTGGTCAGTAATAATAATAAAACTAACAATAAAAATAATAATAATAATAGTTATATTGACTCTATATATCCTTTCCTATATACATATTCCTATATATATGAAGGTGGGTTATGCGAGATTTCATCACTTCTAGTTTTTTTCAGCAAAACCGTTCAATTTTGTTTAATAGAAAAAACAAAAAAAGAAAGGAAACTGCAAAATGAGATTTTTCATCGTCTTCATTTTCCTCTTCGTGTTCTTGGGCATCTTCTGCAAGGCCGAAGAGCACCCAGAAAGTGGATCAGCATCATCATCAGAACCTCTATTGCCTTCTTCAGCATCGTCATCATCACCATCACAAGAGAGAGATGGAACTTCAGAAGGGGGTTTAGTTGGGGAGAAGAGGGTGAGGAGGGAGGCGAATAGGGATAAGAAATTTTATTTACCCACCTTTCATCAGTATAAATCAATGAGTGATTCAATGGAACTTATAAGGCATTCTAAGGATGGGAAAGACATGGTGGATCCCAAAGCAATGGAAGATTTTGGAAAATAACCCATCCCGAGAAGTCTGGATTGGATCTTTGGTGCTACTAATGGTGGATTTGAAAAGGATGGAGTGTGATTTAATGCTGCTAATAATTTAATAATAATAATAATTTAATTAAAACAACAATAGTAATACTTTTCTGAATTATTTTGCAAGAATTGTGTAAAGACACTCTGGCGTGCTGGAACTTCTGAAAGATTTCAACACGAAACTTGCTTTTCAGTTTTCAATAAATGATTAAGGCATTCAATTGCTCTTTTTGTTCTTTTAGTTCTAAATTAATAATAATAATAAATGAAAATAATAATAATGACGAGCACTATTATAGTGGCGTATAACCCGAACGAGCTTCCCCACGCAACTTAGGCTGCATATTTGGTTATGGTGATGATGATGATGGTGGTGGTGGTGATGATGATGGAGATTATGATGATAATGATGGTGGTGGTAATGATGATGGTGGTGATGATGATGGTGGTGATGATGATGATGGTAGTGGTGGTGATGATGATGGTGATGATAATGATGATGATGGTGGTGGTGATGATGAGAATGGTGAAGAAGATGATGTTAGTAGTGATATTAAATTTTCTGTTAGAAAGAATTTTTGTAAAATTTAAGAAAAACTTTCAAAAAAAATTGAGGCGAAAAATTTGAGGGTTTATAAATAAAATAGGAGGATGGATGGATAGATGGATGGATGGATGGATGAATGGATAGATGGAAGGATGAATGGATGGATGGATGAATAGATGGATGCATGGATGCATGGATGGAGGCATGGATGGATGCATGGATGGATGCATGGAAGGATGAATGGATGGATGGATGGATGATTTTAAACATTAAATCTTTAAACAAAAACGCAGCTGTCCTAACATATTGTATTACGTCACAGTATGCGTTCTAACTTATTTCCACTTCAAGATTTGTTTGCTCAGTTGAAGATGTCGCAGCCTCAACACCAGCGGCAAGAAGTCCAAGAGAAATGATGATGTTGGTGCTGTGGTGATGATTGAATGCTGTATTGGTAAAGACAATGATTCTGTGGCAATGGTGATGTGTGTGAGGTTAGATCATTAAGGTTGATTTATTTAAATTGATATATATATATACATATATTGGAGGAGTCTAACAACCTGTTTTATTCAACAAATTTATATCAAAGCGCTTTCGAATTGGAGAAAAATGCGCTATAGAAATAGTTTTACATGATTGATTGATTTATTTATTGAATGATTGATTGATGGATTGATTGAGAGGCAAAATAACTCACGATTTTTCGGAATTCTGCAATCTTCATGGAAAGGATGCTGAAACTGTGCAAAGACAGCTCAAAATCACATCAACAAGTTCACGTGCGGATCAGTCTGATCCCATTGCATGTATCGAACTGCATAAACTTTTTTGAGCCACAAGCCTTCAGCCCGAGTTGCACTATGTGCTCGATGTTGCTCTGACTCTGCCAGTTACTTCATAGGATGCAGAAAGATCATTTTCTAAATTTCGGGAGTGGTCGTGAATCTGAGTCAAGGTTTGGGATTATAATTTTAAGGATTTTCGTTTCTAATCTTTTTAATTAAATTTTATTATGCAATAAATGTTATTGTTCATTCAATTTAATTATACAATAATTCACTCAATTTATTCATATAACAAATTTATTATTATTCAATAAATTAACTATTCTCGTTAATTTCTAAACTAGACTCAGGAAAGAAAAGTGAGAAAAATACGAAGGAAATGAGAAACGAAAAAGATGGACGAAAAGCAAAGACTTCAAATAGACTAAAGGTAACAAATAATACATTTATATAAATATATTTTGAGTTGTTGGATACGATGGATAAAAATGGGTTGGGATTACTTTTTAAAACGAGAGATAAAAAGTTAATCATAATTTAAATTAGTAATAAATCATTTATGGTGTAAAATGATAATAAACCGTTTACAATTCATTTATATTTATTTAATAAATTCAAACATACAATTACAAAGCGTCTGAAAAGAACCACTGAAAAAGAAAAAGAGTCCAAACACAAGGAGAAGAGACATGCCACCACATCCATCATCATCCCCTCCTTCACTCACTCATTGTGGATGCGGTTGATCGAACCCGAAAGTGGATTCAAAGGTTGGGATATCATCATCATCAGGAGTATTAGAAGGGTTTTTATTAGAGCTATTCCAAGGATAAAATTTTTAATCGCCGTTAATCGTTCGATTAAAATTTTTTATTCATTTTTCACACATCAATTTCGAACAAACGAGTTTTTCAACATTAGTTGGATCTAAAAAGACTCTTTTCTTGATAACTATGTGTCCTGACAAGCTGAATAGACGTTCACATGCAATGGCGCAACCAGGGGGGGTCCAATTCGAAGGGTCTCGCAATTTTAAAAAAAACGATGAGTTTTTTGGTAGGGGGGTAATTAATTTTTTAATATGCCATGGGATAATAATATTTTTCTGGATGGTCATCGGGCCTATATCTCACGAAACATTTCATATATCAACACAGAACGTAGAGATCCCACCAAAATAACACTAACATGTTTCAAGTTCTCAGAAGAATAGAGCACTACTAGACCTTAACTACACTTTTGAATCTATAAACTTTTCAAATGTAAATTTTTTAAGTCATGACAAGTATATAGAGAACAACGCAGATAGACAAAATAACTCCCGAGCTTTCAGAATTATCTAACCTTCATGGAAAGGATGCTGAAACTGTGCAAAGACAGCTCAAAATCACATCAACAAGTTTAAGTGCGGATCAGTCTGATCTCATTGCATGTATCGAACTGCGAGAACTTTTTTTTAGCCACAAGCCTTCAGCCCGAGTTGCACTATGTGCTCGATGTTGCTCTGACTCTGCCAGTTACTTCATCAGATGCAGAAAGAACATTTTCTAAACTTCGGCTTATTAAAACTCATCTTAGGACGACTGTATCTGCTCGTCGTTTGCAAAGCTTGTTTGAGAATATCTGCTACCAAAACCGCTACTGCACTTCTTCCAGTAGGGGGAGGTTGCACAAGATGGAACGGTTTTTTCACCTAGTCTCATAGCTCAATTGCATAACCAATAAATTAAATGGAAAAAGATTTTCACAAACTGATCAAAAAATTATTTTGTCATTGAGAACACATCAAAATGTAGTTTGAACTAAATATGTCAACAAATATACAGACTATTCAGGATCCCATATCAAACTTATTTTTTACTTTTACCTTAGTTTAAAAAATGATGACGTAACTCTAAGAGTACTATGCAACTTAGTTTGTAGTTTTCTTTTGTATCATTAATAAACCATCTTACATTATTTATTAATTATCTTTGGTAGTTTTGATTCAGCCCATTTACCGCCGCTACCCGAAAAAAAAGTTAACATGAATTTAAAATTTAGACTTGCGTTATATGGTAATAACAATAACTCAAGCGAAATTAAAAACAATTATATAATGAGTTCAAATGGGGAGAACTGTTGCGAAAACGCAGCATGTGCGGGAAGTATGATATGATTTTAATCAGTAAACAATCATAAACAAATGGATTCAACCCACATTTATTAAAACATAAATAAATTTCAATTGCAAATAGTTCGATAAAATTTGTAATTATAATTATTTTATTAGTTGAGAGTAAAAATTATTAATTTTTTAAAAACAACAAAGCCAAATACTCAACGTGAACTACAACAGCACTCATAAACTGTCGTGCTGTTTCGAAGACGACACTGGCGACGAATGTTTTCTTTATTTTAATTTCATAATAAATCTATGAGAGGTGAAAAAATTATCTTTTTTCTCAATAAAAGCTTCAAGTGTCAAGCATTCGTGGTTTGAAATTTTTTCCTAAAATATAAAAATCATCTACAAAATTCAAATATGAATATTAATTTTATAAATTTCCTAATAAATTAACATTTAAATAATAATATAATTATTTTCATCATGAATATTGTAATAAATGACTGGGCCTATTAAAAATCATATGATATCATATTACGTCAAAGTTGCGAAAACGCAGCATTGTTTTTCAAATACATTGAAAACGTTTTAACAGTTATTTTGAAGATATAAAAAATTTAATTTAAGTATTAACTATCTTTTCACCCTGAAATTAAAACTAAATTAGTATAGAAATATTAAAATCGAATGAAAAAATTGAACAATTAACTCAGCGAGGGAAGATTGTTTAGAGAAATGTTAATTGTGAAAACAGGAGAGAAAATATCATAAATATTGAAATTTAAAATTCAACTTATGGAATCAAAATTTCAAATTTATTTTCCAAAAATTTGAAAAAAAACTCGGTATTGAAACAACAGTAGAACAAAAAAAAATACAGAAGAACACACAAAGAAATACAGTTTACAAGAAAACACGATAAAAAAATAAATAATTTCTTACTCATTGGCCCCGCCATCTGCGAGGGGACTATTGTAGCGGCCTACATTATAGCGGTCCACATATAAGCACGCACATGCTAGTATTGCTTAGATTAAAATGTAATTATTTAATATTTGACTCGGCAAAAATCTAAATAATTTTGTCTTTGATTATTCATCGTATACTATCTTATCTTAACTTTTTTAAAATTTATCTTTTAAAACTGATCTTAACTTTCTTAAAACTTTATCAAATAACAAATACTTTTATCAACTTATTTATCAAATAGAAACGCAAATTCTATTTTGATACAAATAGCTAAAAGTAGTCCTATTTCGCATGCGTAAAGAAAGTTTGGACGGGAGACCGAATATGGATGGAACATATAAAGGTGGGTTAAGCGAGATTTCATCACTTCTAGTTTTATTCAGCAAAACCATCATCATTACCACTATCATCACCACCACCACCATCATCATCATCACCATCATCATCGCAATCATCATCACCATCATCATCATCACTGATTCTCCCAAAAATATTTAACTTGCAGCTGTTTCAACATCTAACGATTTGTTTGATCAGTTGAAATCGAAACCAAATGTTTGTCCTTTTGTGATTTCAAGCTAAACCAACAAGAAAGCCTATCGATTGATGTATTATGGAATAAAGAATCTAGAAGGAGTAGTAGTAGTAGTAGTAGTGATGGTTGTGGTGGAGGTGGTGGTAGTAGTAGTAGTAGTGATGGTTGTGATGGAGGTGATAGTAGTAGTAGTAGTGGTTATTATTATTATTATTAAATGACTTTCAACTTGTTCACATCTCACGATTTGTTTGCTCAGTTTAAATCACAAACATCATTTTTAAAACAAATTTTATTGATAAAAGTTTCAACTTTTTAACATTAGACGCTAAACAATAAGATTTGTGGTCAATAATAAAAATAATAATGCTTACAATAAAACAAATAATAATAGTTGTATTGACTCTATATATCCTTTCCTATATACATATTCCTATATATATGAAGGTGGGTTAGGCGGGATTTCATCACTTCTAGTTTTTTTCAGCAAAACTGTTCATTTTTGTTTAACAGAAAAAACAAGAAAGGAAAGAAAGCTGCAAAATGAGATTTTTCATCGTCTTCATTTTCCTCTTCGTGTTCTTGGGCATCTTCTGCAAGGCCGAAGAGCACCCAGAAAATGGATCAGCATTATCATCAAAACCTCCATTGCCTTCTTCAGCATCATCATCATCACCATCACAAGAGAGAGATGGGGCTTCAGAAGGGGGTTTGGTTGGGGAGAAAAGGGTGAGGAGGAGGAAGAGGAACTTTGATTTACCCACCCTTCATGGGTATCGATTAATGGAGCGTATAAGGCATTATAATGCTGGGAAACCTGATGTGGATCCCAAAGACATGGAAGATTTTGGAAAATAACCCATCCCGAGAAGTCTGGATTTGATCTTTGGTGCTGCTGGTGGTGGATTTGAAAAGGATGGAGTGTGATTTAATGCTGCTAATAATTTAATAATAATAATAATTTAACTAAAACAACAATAATAATACTTTTCTGAATTATTTTGCAAGAATTGTGTAAAGACACTCTGGCGTGCTGGAACTTTTGGGAGATTTCAACACGAAACTTGCTTTTCAGTTTTCAATAAATGATTAAGGCATTCAATTGCTCTTTTTGTTCTTTTAGTTCTCAATTAATAATAATAATAAATGAAAATAATAATAATGACGAGCACTATTATAGTGGCGTATAACCCGAACGAGCTCCCCCACGCGGTGTCCAGACAATTCGTCGCGGACAATTCGTCGCAGGACAATTCGTCGCGGGCAGTTTGTCGCGGACAATTTGTCGCGGACAATTTGTCGCGGACAATTTGTCGCCAAAACTTGAAATGAACTGATATCAGTCAGTCGGGAGAGAGCTCCATCACGTGTCGAGTGGGCGTTTATTTCAGTTTTTCACGTTTCGACATACGTGTTTTCTTGTTCGACCAGCAACACCCTAACTTATTTAATTCAGCTTCTAAAATACGAAATGGGATTATCAGAAATTAGCCTATACTTCTACAAGCAAAATCTTCGGGTTTTTGATGAGTGGATATCCATAGATCGAAATAAAAACAGCTCGA
>OX030971.1:2774350-2779350 GCA_943735955.1 Piscicola geometra | reverse complement strand
GTAAAGACACTCTGGCTGCTGAAACTTTTGGGAGATTTCAACACGAAACTTGCTTTTCAGTTTTCAATAAATGATTAAGGCATTCAATTGTTCTTTTTGTTCTTTTAGTTCTTAATTAATAATAATAATAAATGAAAATAATAATAATGACGAGCACTATTATAGCGGCGTATAACCCGAACGAGCTTCCCCACGCAACTTAGGCTGCATACTTAGTTGATGGTGGTGATGATGATGGTGGTGGTGGTGATGATGATGGAGATTATGATGATAATGATGGTGGTGGTAATGATGATGGTGGTGATGATGATGGTGGTGATGATGATGATGGTAGTGGTGGTGATGATGATGGTGATGATAATGATGATGATGGTGGTGGTGATGATGAGAATGGTGAAGAAGATGATGTTAGTAGTGATATTAAATTTTCTGTTAGAAAGAGTTTTTGTTAAATTTAAGAAAAACTTTCAAAAAAAATTGAGGCGAAAAATTTGAGGGTTTATAAATAAAATAGGAGGATGGATGGATAGATGGATGGATGGATGGATGAATGGATAGATGGAAGGATGAATGGATGGATGGATGAATAGATGGATGCATGGATGCATGGATGGAGGCATGGATGGATGCATGGATGGATGCATGGAAGGATGAATGGATGGATGGATGGATGATTTTAAACATTAAATCTTTAAACAAAAACGCAGCTGTCCTAACATATTGTATTACGTCACAGTATGCGTTCTAACTTATTCCACTTCAAGATTTGTTTGCTCAGTTGAAGATGTCGCAGCCTCAACACCAGCGGCAAGAAGTCCAAGAGAAATGATGATGTTGGTGCTGTGGTGATGATTGAATGCTGTATTGGTAAAGACAATGATTCTGTGGCAATGGTGATGTGTGTGAGGTTAGATCATTAAGGTTGATTTATTTAAATTGATATATATATATATACATATATTGGAGGAGTCTAACAACCTGTTTTATTCAACAAATTTATATCAAAGCGCTTTCGAATTGGAGAAAAATGCGCTATAGAAATAGTTTTACATGATTGATTGATTTATTTATTGAATGATTGATTGATTAATTGATTGATTGATTAATTGATTGATTGATTAATTGATTGATTGATTTATTTATTGAATGATTGATTGATGGATTGATTGAGGGGCAAAATAACTCACGATTTTTCGGAATTCTGCAATCTTCATGGAAAGGATGCTGAAACTGTGCAAAGACAGCTCAAAATCACATCAACAAGTTAACGTGCGGATCAGTCTGATCCCATTGCATGTATCGAACTGCAAGAACTTTTTTGAGCCACAAGCCTTCAGCCCGAGTTGCAGTATGTGCTCGATGTTGCTCTGACTCTGCCAGTTACTTCATAGGATGCAGAAAGATCATTTTCTAAATTTCGGGAGTGGTCGTGAATCTGAGTCAAGGCTTGGGATTATAATTTTAAGGATTTTCGTTTCTAATCTTTTTAATTAAATTTTATTATGCAATAAATGTTATTGTTCATTCAATTTAATTATACAATAATTCACTCAATTTATTCATATAACAAATTTATTATTATTCAATAAATTAACTATTCTCGTTAATTTCTAAACTAGACTCAGGAAAGAAAAGTGAGAAAAATACGAAGGAAATGAGAAACGAAAAAGATGGACGAAAAGCAAAGACTTCAAATAGACTAAAGGTAACAAATAATACATTTATATAAATATATTTTGAGTTGTTGGATACGATGGATAAAAATGGGTTGGGATTACTTTTTAAAACGAGAGATAAAAAGTTAATCATAATTTAAATTAGTAATAAATCATTTATGGTGTAAAATGATAATAAACCGTTTACAATTCATTTATATTTATTTAATAAATTCAAACATACAATTACAAAGCGTCTGAAAAGAACCACTGAAAAAGAAAAAGAAAACAAACACAAGGAGAGGAGACATGCCACCACATCCATCATCATCCCCTCCTTCACTCACTCATTGTGGATGCGGTTGATCGAACCCGAAAGTGGATTCAAAGGTTGGGATATCATCATCATCAGGAGTATTAGAAGGGTTTTTATTAGAGCTGTTCCATGAATAAAATTTTTAATCGCCGTTAATCGTTCGATTAAAATTTTTTATTCATTTTTCACACATCAATTTCGAACAAACGAGTTTTTCAACATTAGTTGGATCTAAAGAGACTCTTTTCTTGATAACTATGTGTCCTGACAAGCTGAATAGACGTTCACATGCAATGGCGCAACCAGGGAGGCTGGGGGGCCAATTCGAAGGGTCTCGCAATTTTTTGAAAAACGATGAGTTTTTGGTAGGGGGGGTAATGAATTTTTCAATATGCCATGGGATAATAATATTTTTCTGGACGGTCATCGGGCCTATATCTCACGAAACATTTCATATTTCAACACAGAACGTAGAGATCCAACCAAAATAACACTAACATGCCTCAAATTCTCAGAAGAATAGAGCACTACTAGACCTTAACTACACTTTTGAATCTATAAACTTTTCAAATGTAAATTTTTTAAGTCATGACAAGTATATAGAGAACAACGCAGATAGACAAAATAACTCCCGAGCTTTCAGAATTATCTAACCTTCATGGAAAGGATGCTGAAACTGTGCAAAGACAGCTCAAAATCACATCAACAAGTTTAAGTGCGGATCAGTCTGATCCCATTGCATGTATCGAACTGCGAGAACTTTTTTGAGCCACAAGCCTTCAGCCCGAGTTGCACTATGTGCTCGATGTTGCTCTGACTCTGCCAGTTACTTCATCAGATGCAAGAAGAACATTTTCTAAACTTTGGCTTATAAAAACTCATCTTAGGACGACTGTATCTGCTCGTCGTTTGCAAAGCTTGTTTGAGAATATCTGCTACCAAAACCGCTACTGCACTTCTTCCAGTAGGGGGAGGTTGCACAAGATGGAACGGTTTTTGCACGTAGTCTCATAGCTCAATTGCATAACCAATAAATTAAATGGAAAAAGATTTTCACAAACTGATCGAAACATTATTTTGTCATTGAGAACACATCAAAATGTAGTTCGAACTAAATATGTCAACAAATATACAGACTATTTAGGATCCCATATCAAACTTATTTTTTACTTTTACCTTAGTTTAAAAAATGATGACGTAACTCTAAGAGTACTATGCAACTTAGTTTGTAGTTTTTTTTTGTATCATTAATAAACCATCTTACATTATTTATTAATTATCTTTGGTAGTTTTGATTCAGCCCATTTACCGCCGCTACCCGAAAAAAAAGTTAACATGAATTTCAAATTTAGACTTGCGTTATATGGTAATAACAATAACTCAAACGAAATTAAAAACAATTATATAATGAGTTCAAATGGGGAGAACTGTTGCGAAAACGCAGCATGTGCGGGAAGTATGATATGATTTTAAGCAGTAAACAATCATAAACAAATGGATTCAACCCACATTTACTAAAACATAAATAAATTTCAACTGCAAATAGTTCGATAAAATTTGTAATTATAATTATTTTATTAGTTGAAAGTAAAAATTATTAATTTTTTAAAAACAACAAAGCCAAATACTCAACGTGAACTACAACAGCACTCATAAACTGTCTTGCTGTTTCAAAAACAACACTGGCGACGAATGTTTTCTTTATTTTAATTTCATAATAAATCTATGAGAGGTGAAAAAATTATCTTTTTTCTCAATAAAAGCTTCAAGTGTCAAGCATTCGTGGTTTGAAATTTTTTCCTAAAATATAAATATCATCTACAAAATTCAAATATGAATATTAATTTTATAAATTTCCTAATAAATTAACATTTAAATAATAATATAATTATTTTCATCATGAATATTGTAATAAATGAATGGGCCTATTAAAAATCATATGATATCATATTACGTCAAAGTTGCGAAAACGCAGCATTGTTTTTCAAATACATTGAAAACGTTTTAACAGTTATTTTGAAGATATAAAAAATTTAGTTTAAGTATTAACTATCTTTTCACCCTGAAATTAAAACTAAATTAGTATAGAAATATTAAAATCGAATGAAAAAATTGAACAATTAACTCAGCGAGGGAAGATTGTTTAGAGAAATGTTAATTGTGAAAACAGGAGAGAAAATATCATAAATATTGAAATTTAAAATTCAACTTATGGAATCAAAATTTCAAATTTATTTTCCAAAAATTTGAAAAAAAACTCGGTATTGAAACAACAGTAGAACACAAAAAAATACAGAAGAACACACAAAGAAATACAGTTTACAAGAAAACACGATAAAAAAATAAATAATTTCTTACTCATTGGCCCCGCCATCTGCGAGGGGACTATTGTAGCGGCCTACATTATAGCGGTCCACATATAAGCACGCACATGCTAGTATTGCTTAGATTAAAATGTAATTATTTAATATTTGACTCGGCAAAAATCTAAATAATTTTGTCTTTGATTATTCATCGTATACTATCTTATCTTAACTTTTTTAAAATTTATCTTTTAAAACTGATCTTAACTTTCTTAAAACTTTATCAAATAACAAATACTTTTATCAACTTATTTATCAAATAGAAACGCAAATTCTATTTTGATACAAATAGCTAAAAGTAGTCCTATTTCGCATGCGTAAAGAAAGTTTGGACGGGAGACCGAATATGGATGGAACATATAAAGGTGGGTTAAGCGAGATTTCATCACTTCTAGTTTTATTCAGCAAAACCATCATCATTACCACTATCATCACCACCACCACCATCATCATCATCACCATCATCATCGCAATCATCATCACCATCATCATCATCACTGATTCTCCCAAAAATATTTAACTTGCAGCTGTTTCAACATCTAACGATTTGTTTGATCAGTTGAAATCGAAACCAAATGTTTGTCCTTTTGTGATTTCAAGCTAAACCAACAAGAAAGCCTATCGATTGATGTATTATGGAATAAAGAATCTAGAAGGAGTAGTAGT
>OX030971.1:2766850-2769350 GCA_943735955.1 Piscicola geometra | reverse complement strand
AATAATAACCCCTACTATTACTACTACCACCACCACCACAACTACCACTACCACCACTACTACTACTACTACCCCTTCTATATTTTTCACAATGCATCAATCGATAGACTTTCCTGTTGGTTCAGCTTGAAATCACAAAAGGGCAAACATTTGGCTTCGATTTCAACTAATCAAACAAATCGTTAGATGTTGAAACAGCTGCAAGTTAAATATTTTTGGGGGAATCAGTGATGATGATAATGATGATGGTGATGATGATGATGATGATGGTGGTGGTGATGGTGATGATTATGGCGATGATGATGATGGTGGTGGTGGTGATGATGGTGGTGATGATGAGGATGAAATCTCGCATAACCCACCTTCATATATATAGGAATATGTATATAGGAAAGGATATATAGAGTCAATATAACTATCATTATTATTACTATTACTATTATTATTATTGTTATTAAATAAAAACTAGAAGTGATGAAATCTCGCATAACCCACCTTCATATATATAGGAATATGTATATAGGAAAGGATGTTTAGAGTCAATATAACTATTATTCTTTAATCATTGTTATTAAATAATAATAATAATTATTATTATTATCATGATCATCATCATCATCATCATCAGTATCTAACTCTGTTTGTAGTCAATAATAATAAAAATAATAATGCTAATAATAAAAATAATAATAATAGTTATATTGACTCTATATATCCTTTCCTATATACATATTCCTATATATATGAAGGTGGGTTATGCGAGATTTCATCACTTCTAGTTTTATTTAGCAAAACCATCATCATTACCACCATCATCACCACCACCATCATCATCATCATCATCGCAATCATCATCACCATCATCATCATCACTGATTCTCCCAAAAATATTTAACTTGCAGCTGTTTCAACATCTAACGATTTGTTTGATTAGTTGAAATCGAAGCTGAATTTTTGTCCTTTTGTGATTTCAAACTAAACCAACAGGAAAGTCATTCGATTGATGCATTATGGAAGGAAAAATATAGAAGGAGTAGTATACTCCCATCCCTATATATATGAAGGTGGGTTATGCGGGATTTCATCACTTCTAGTTTTTTTCAGCAAAACTGTTCATTTTTGTTTAACAGAAAAAACAAGAAAAGAAAGGAAGCTGCAAAATGAGATTTTTCATCGTCTTCATTTTCCTCTTCGTGTTCTTGGGCATCTTCTGCAAGGCCGAAGAGCACCCAGAAAGTGGATCAGCATCATCATCAGAACCTCCATTGCCTTCTTCAGCATCGTCATCATCACCATCACAAGAGAACGATGGGGCCTCAGAAGGGGGTTTGGTTGGGGAGAAGAGGGTGAGGAGGAGGAAGAGGGGCTTTGATTTACCCACCTTTCATGGGTATCGATCAATGGAACTTATAAGTCATTATAATGCTCAGAAAGACATGGTGAATCGCAATGCGATGGATATGATTGGAAAATAACCCATCCCGAGAAGTCTGGATTGGGTCTTTGGTGCTGCTGGTGGTGGATTTGAAAAGGATGGAGTGTGATTTAATGCTGCTAATACTTTAATAATAATAATAATTAAATTACAACAATAATAATAATACTTTTCTGAATTATTTTGCAAGAATTGTGTTAAAACACTCTGGCGTGCTGGAACTTTTGAAAGATTTCAACACGAAACTTGCTTTTCAGTTTTCAATAAATGATTAAGGCATTCAATTGCTCTTTTTGTTCTTTTAGTTCTTAATTAATAATAATAATAAATGAAAATAATAATAATGACGAGCACTATTATAGTGGCGTATAACCCGAACGAGCTCCCCCACGCGGTGTCCAGACAATTCGTCGCAGGACAATTCGTCGCAGGACAATTCGTCGCAGGACAATTTGTCGCGGACAATTCGTCGCCAAAACTTGAAATGAACCGATATCAGTCAGTCGGGAGAGAGCTCCATCACGTCTCGAGTGGGCGTTTATTTCAGTTTTTCACGTTTCGACATACGTGTTTTCTTGTTCGACCAGCAACACCCGGATGTGCATGGCATAGTCAGGTTCAGTGTTGTATCGGCCTGCATATCCGTACTCTTGAACCTTACGCCAAAGGCACTGTCCATAGTGGAAATGACAGCCATGAATTTGTGCTTCGAAGATCCTGGTGAAAGCATTCATGGAAGTCTGTTCAAAATCGGTGATGATGGTCTCTGGTTGCAATCTTGGTGCTATTTCGACTAGCTTTGTTAGTAGTGCCGTGTAGGTTGCTTCCGATTTGATTTTTAAAAATGCAAAGACACATGGAACATTTATTCCACCACTGGTTCCATGAATGGTGTACAATTGAGTGTAGTCAGCTGGACTAACTCTGAAGGTTCCGTCGGCAAATCACACTCGGCAAGAGCTTAGGAATTGCAGATCTTCGTCCGCTGCAAACAATAGGAAGTCTTTGAACGAGTGGAAAGAATTGGGTTTAGTTTGGTAAGAGGCAAAATAAAATACTTTGAAT
>OX030971.1:2724350-2756850 GCA_943735955.1 Piscicola geometra | reverse complement strand
TGGGAGATTTCAACACGAAACTTGCTTTTCAGTTTTCAATAAATGATTAAGGCATTCAATTGTTCTTTTTGTTCTTTTAGTTCTTAATTAATAATAATAATAAATGAAAATAATAATAATGACGAGCACTATTATAGTGGCGTATAACCCGAACGAGCTTCCTCAGGCAACTTAGGCTTCATATTTGGTTATGGTGATGATGATGCTGATGATGATGGTGGTGGTGGTGATGATGATGGTGGTGGTAGTGATGATGGTGCTAGTGATGAGGATAGTGGTGGTGGGGATGATGATGATGATGATAATGATGGTGGTGGTGATGATGATGATAATGATGGTTGTGATGGTGTTGATGGTGATGATGATGGTAGTGGTGGTGGTGGTGATGATGATGGCGGTGATGATGATGATGGTAGTAATGGTGGCGGTGATGATAATGGTAAGGATGATGATGATGTTAGTAATTATATAAAATTCTCTGTTAGAAAGAGTTTTTGTTAAATTTAAATAAATCTTTCAAAAAAAATTGAAGCGAAAAACTTGAAAGTTTATTAATGGTTCTAGGATAAAAGGTCCTCCGGATAAAAAGTCCTCCGGATTAAAAGTCCTCCGGATTAAAAGTCCTCCGGATTAAAAGTCCTCCGGATTAAAAGTCTTCCAGATAAAAAGTCTTCAGGATAAAAAGTCTTCCGGATTAAAAGTCTTCCGGATAAAAAGTCTTCAGGAGAAAAATCTTCAAAAATTTACTTTTCAAAGAAAAATTCGTGATTGAAACTTTAAGAATGAAATTTAATCCTTTTATCTACTGTTTGCTATATTTTTTTCGTTCAATCTCGAAATAGCATTTGAATAAATTTGACTTGGCTGTTGTTGTTTCGTCACTTTAACTATAAAATTGTTTGCTGATTCTTGATCGTGATTATAAAAAGTGTTCAATGAAATAATCTTTAAAAAAGAATACGTGATCCTTAAAACTAAAAAATTAAAATATAAAACTTTAATCTAATGCTTGCTCTATTTTTTTCTTTCAATCTGGAAATAGGATTTTAATAAATTTGACTTGGTTGTTGTTGATTCCTCACTTTAATCATTAAGTTTTCTGCTGGTTCTTGATGAGTATTGAATAATAAATAAAATAAAACACATGGTTATTATTTTATTTAGAAAATATTTAAAAAAACAACCAACTTTAAAAAATAATTTCATGCCCTTCACCTCACCCACATCACCATGATAATCTTTGCCACAGAATCATTGTCTTTACCAATACAGGATCTTCATCATCACAACATTATATATGATGGTGTTGTCATTATCTTCAAGGCACTGACCAGGGAGGACAAAAAAAAGCAGACAAAGGAAAGATAGTAGAACAATATAGTGGAGTGGATAAGGTTTGAGCTCAAGGACTGTTTGAGACTGTAGTGGTCACATTTGTACGCTATGTACGCACGGCCACTCCTAGGCAACCTTTGACCCTCGCACCCTATATAAAGTCGTTATCGTGTAAATAAACTCTTTCTCGTGTTTCCTGAACTCTTAGTCGTAACAATTGGTGACCCCGAACAGAAGCCCGACTAAAGCACGTTATGGAAGAAATTTTCTTTAAAGTTACGTCAGAGGAGGAGACGAGGGCAGAGCAGACGCCGCAAGTAAGCTCACTTAGCTTACCCGTTTTTTTCACAGCCAACCCAAGACTCTGGTTCTGCCACGTGGAAGCAATTTTCCACACGCGCAAAGTGACAGCAGGCCTGACAAAGTACTCATATGTGGTGGAGCACATACCTTTCCATGTTGCCGAACAGGTTCAAGACCTACTCGTGGAGGTGCCGTCGTCGTCGCCATACGAGACGCTGAAAAAGGCAATTCTTTACAGGTGCTGCCAGTCTGAGGCAAGCATGCTGAGAGAGTTGTTCGGCGACATGCAACCAGACGGCAGACAACCCTCCCAGCTGCTTCGCCACATGAAGTCACTGCTGGGTAGCAACAAAATGGACGAAGCCATTCTGAAGCAGCTATGGTTCGACAAGATGCCCACTCACATTAAACCAATCCTGGCGGCTTCAATGAACATCCCACTGGCAGAACTGGCGTTACAAGCAGACAGGAGGGTGGAACTTCAACAAACCACCATCACACAAGTCTCAACGCCAACTCCACAAGCTTCAGGCATGTGCTGGTACCATCAAACGTTTGGGAAACAGGCACGAAAATGCACACCACCATGCATTTTCGCTAATTTGCAGGGCCGGACAGTAGGAGCGACATCTGTCCACGGCCAACAAAATAAGAGTCGTCTATTATTCATAAGAGACGCATGCAACAACCTCACGTTCCTAATCGACACTGGTGCAGAAGTAAGCGTCATTCCTCCACCAGCCAATCATTCTCTCACCCCATCATCGTTCACGCTTCATGCAGCAAACAACTCCATCATCAAAACGTATGGACAGAAATCCGTGATGGTCAACCTCGGTTTACGCAGGCAATTTCCCTGGGTATTTCGCGTAGCCGACGTCAAGACACCCATCATCGGAGCGGATTTTCTGTCTCATTTCAGTCTGGGAGTGGACATGTCTCGCCAACGCCTGGTGGACAACGTGCCAGAGGCGAGCATCGACGATCCATCGTTCCTCTTCGATAAGAACGAAGGATTCCAAGAAGTGACGTCACGTCGAACCATGAAAATCAAAATTAAAGCGGCGCAACACAAAGAAGGCGTCAAGAAGAGCCAACTGAAGCAAGCGATGAAAAAAAGCGCGGGAATTTCTTCCCAGAATCATCATCATCACCACCAGGTTTCTGTCGTGGCAGCAACGTCGTCGGCTCCAGCTGTTGTAAAGTCGAAGACGAAAAAGAAGGCGCTACCTAAGTCTGAGCAGACAGCCGTGGTGTCAGACAAGCTGACAAGATTCAACAAAACAAGCATTTCCGCCCCAACCCTCATCAGCCAATCTGCTCATCATTACCATCACCACCCAACTGAGAATGCATTCATGCATGCATCATCCATCAATGCACCAGGAAACAACAAGTCTTCTACAGACTTTTCCATTGCCAATACGTCAGACTTCTCAGATGTAAAAGCATTCATGTACAACTTCACTGTTGGTGAGTGGAGCAACAAAGATGGCATCGACCACCACCACAACAACAACAACAACCTCACTCTCAATCCGCCAACAACAACAACAACAACGACTACCAGCTCATCAAACGTCCCGAATACTCAACAGCCACCTCCAATCCACACAAGGTCCGGCAGAAGGGTGCATTGGCCAAAGAATTTGGCAGATTACGCAACTTGACTCATCGCCTTGTCTATCAACCGTCCATCAATCGTGCTAACCAAGTCTTCATCATCATTTTCAGCACTACCCACTTCTTCTCCGTCGTCATTTTCGTTTTATCTTGCGTCATCACTCGATTCTTTGAGTTCACAAAGGGCTGCGACATGCACCACTGCAACATGCACCACTGCAACATGCACCACTGCAACATGCACCACTGCAACATGCACTACTGCAACATGCACCACTGCAACATGCACTACTGCAACAACAACAGCAACTATTGCATCAACAATATTTTTTTTGCTTTTTCGTTCGCCAGTACTCTCTGGTGGGGGAGTATTGTAGTGGTCACATTTGTACGCTATGTACGCACAACCACTCCTAGGCAACCTTTGACCCTCGCACCCTATATAAAGTCGTTATCGTGTAAATAAACTCTCTCTCGTGTTTTCTGAACTCTTAGATAATCATTGCCACAGAATCATTGTCTTTACCAATACAGGATCTTCATCATCACAACATTATTTATGATGGTGTTGTCATTATCTTCACGGCACTGACCAGGGAGGACAAAAAGAAGCAGACAAAGGAAAGATAGTAGAACAATATAGTAGAGTGGATAAGGTTTGAGCTCAAGGACTGTTTGAGACTATTAGAAAATCAAAAGGAATGGAGGAAACTGGTTGGAGGTCTTACTGTGGTGCCCCAATAGTGTTTAAGAACATAGCCCATAGTCTGACTGACTGATTTATTCAAAATTTTATAAGTGTAAAATAATATTTTCATAAATTAATAAAATAAATACTATATATTATTTAACTAAAAATATTATTTTTATAAATTAATAATATAAATACTAAAGGCTTCAAAGTATTATTAAGCATAAAAAAATGAATTAAAATAGTATATTCTAGATGTAGCAAGTGCAGAAACTGAAGCACCCAATGGTGTTCAAGACTCCAGTTTATAGTCCTATAGAGTCTGGTATAAAAAAAACAAATTAATTATCGAAATTAGTTATTGAAATTACTTGTCAAGTTAGTTCCCACGCTTTTGAAAAAATTAAGAAATGTCTTGTCATGACTGTTCTAGTAAGCATTTCTAAAGCAGTGAAAGTTTTAAAATAATATATAAATAAAATTGAAAAATTAATTAATTGCTTTTTTATTGAAATTACAAAGAAAAGAATTGAAAGCACTCACTTTCCGAAGCAAAAACGCTAAAGCACTTGTTGCTGTATATATAGGCAAGACTCTAAACAAAGACTATAATAGTAAATATGTAAAAAATTTAAAATAATTTTTTTTAAATACTTAAAATTATTATTTTCAACATTTAAAGAAAAGTTAACACAATATTTATTAAATGAACTTTTCGATATTCTTTTAATATCGGATCACATAAAAAGCGCTTAAACCTACAGCCTGAAAATTAGCATATTTAAAGAGCTGTGCGACTACCTACTATAGTCTATAGACTGACTGATTGACTGAATGACTGATTTAACCAAAATAAAAATAAAAAATTTATTATTTTAATAAATTAATTAAATAACTATTTCAAGTAATTTCATGTTTAGAAGAGTCGTTCAGAAGACAGTGTGTCCTTCAACTGCAGAGCTCATCTGCCTGGTGAATAAGGTAGCCTGTGGGAGATGTAAGATAAAAAGGGATCCATTTAAATGAGACTCGATACATTAACATAAGCAAAGAACATGTAGCATAGACGACAAATAAAATATTAATAAATATTAATAAAATATATGGAATAAAGTTAACTTAATCTTTAAGGTCCTTTTACACAAAAAATGGACTAATATAAAAAATCCTAAAAATAAAAATATATAAAAATTAAAATATAAAATATAAAAATTCTAAAATAGTGTTTATAATTTTTTAATGTTGAAAATAATTAAAAAAGAGTTTAAATTATTTTTTTCAGAATAACTGTCTAACGAACTAAAATAATTTAATTATATTCGCAATACGTGAAAAACTTATTTTAAAAAGGTAGAATTGGATAAAAAGTCTTCAGGAAGAGATTTTCATGAGAAAGAAACTTCGTAACAAATGTTCAGAAAACACATTCACACAACTTCAAAGTGAATTGTGAAAAATAAACTCTTTGAAGTATTAGTTACGAAGTTTCTTTCTCATGAAAATCTCTTCAAAGAAACAACATCATAAAAATACATGTTTAAATAACACAATAACAACTTCAAAGACATCGCTGTTACTGTTACAGTATTGGTCAATACCGGTTCTAACAACGCTGGACAAGACTTTGGTTTGTGATTGGTTGAAAAGACAAAGTCAATTTTTATATATTTCAAAACTTAGCTTGATTTTCATTCTAATTGCTATAGTGAAAGTTCTCGTGTTTGGACAACTTATCTTTCCAATTGATTTATTCAAGACCCTGGTGAGCGAACTATGTACTTTTGATATGGTGGATTTCAGATTATAATTTTACAGGATTGAAATTTGAAGTTACAAAATGTTTAGCGTAAAACACCATCTATGCGGCAAACCCATGTATGAGGTTCACTCCTAATTTGAGGATTTTGTTAAAAAGCAAAAAAAGAAAAATAACGTGTTCAAAAACAGTAAAATTAACTAACGGTTAAGATCTAACCATTATCTTAGCCCTAACCTTAACCTTAACCATAAATATTTGAAAGAAATTAAAATGCTATATATTTCAAGTTACTATTCTTCCTTCAGTACTGATGGAGAATTACGAAATTGCAGCCTTTGAGACAATCGAATGGGAAGAATTGTAAGTTGAAAACTTATAAAAGCATTCTATTATAAAATATAACCAGGGCTCGCGCTGTCGAGGGCCACCGGGGCCAATGGCCCCACTTTTTCAAAATTGGCCCGAAAGAATCGTGATTGGCCCCAATGAGTTTATATGTTTTTTATCCAATTTTCATTTTCGATTTTTTTTCTTGTGACATTTTTTAGATGTTTCTTTGTCTAAAAAAATGTCGCGGAAAAAGTTGTTATTGAAAAGTTGAGCCAATCAAAATTAGCCTCGTGTTTTAATCCGGTCATTCGCGTGCAGACTATATCAATCTATATAATACTTATCTTGTATAGCATACTTTGTAATACCGTTAGGTCATTAAAGTCGCGTGAAATTAAAGAGATATTAAAAAAGCTATTACTAACGCTCACTTTATACAAATAAAACTAAAAATTTGAATAATTATAAAACGAAGAAGACACTTATTATGTGATGGTTTTATTGATTTGAAGCCGACTAGGAGCTTATTGAAGGTGATTGGAAATAAATAAGTGCGCGTTATACATGGGACTTTTTAAAAAAAACTTGGCCCCACAAAATTTTAATCCAGCGCGGGCCCTGTTTAGTTATTAACTAATTTAAAAACGACCAGGACAATATCTTCTTCCGAAAATCAAGATACAAAATCGTAAGTTGAAAACTTCTTAAAGCATCATTACATACATTTCTTCATTCTATTATAAAATATAACTTATTTGAAAACTATCAGAGACATAAGCGATGTCGAAAACTCTGTAATAGAAGATGAAGAAGAAGTCTTCAATATTGTGGAGAAGGGTTCACAAAAGGGAAGAAATCTGCTTGTCTCTAGCAAAGGCTATAAGTTTACTATAAAAACTATCTATAAATGTGGCGCAACAAAATGGCGATGCAATGTGTTTAAGTGTCTCGCCGGAATAAGACAAGATGGAGCATTTTACAAAAGTAATAATAAGCCTCATATACACCCAGCTGTACGGGGAGTCCTAACTAAAGTGCTTCAAAATAAAAAGGTAATTATATATCAGTATTAATTCGAATAAATTTAAATATTATATTTCTAACTTTCAAATAATTGTGAATATGGGCTACGTTTTCCAATACAGATGAAATCAGAAGCTGAAAAGAATTTGTTCAAAACATCTTTGAAAATTGTTGATAAAGTCGTTGGGCTTATTCCAAGCACTGGACAGCCGCCTGGTGCAAGAACAAGTAAGTTAAACCAGTGCCAAACAGTGAATTACTACAGGAAAAAGATGAGACCGCAAGAGCCAACAGGGAACCTCTTTGCTGTAAGAGAAATGTTCTATTATAAATTATTTGATTAGTTAAAAAGTTTCTTATGGCTCATAATTAATCATTCTACTTCAACAGATCGATGAGCAGTATTTGAGCGAACACTGCACTGAGCAGTTCTATAGAGGCTATGTCGACGTGAACGAACGCCGCCATGCAATGTTTGCAACAAATATGCAGTTGAATCGAGTTGGAAATGCGAAAACCTGGTACATGGATGGTACCTTCAAGCTGGTGAAAAAACAATCTACCAGCTGTTCTCCATCCATGCCTTCATCAAGTATGAGGCTAGGGTGGCACAACTTAAAAATAACATGATTTTGTAATGAAAATAGGTTTTATTTGTTTAAATGATTGTTAAAAATGTTTATTTGCTTTTATCTAGGTTCGGAGACAACGTGAAACAGCTTCCGTTGTGCTTTGTTCTGATGAAGGGCAAGAGTCAGGAGGACTACAGAATGGTATTAACATCTTTTTGCATTTTTAAACCTTTTAACATTATATAAGTTTTCAATATTTTATAAATTGTCACTTATGGTTAGTTTTATTGAGCTATATATTAATAAAATAATTATATAATGATATTAATCATAAAGATTAAGAAGTTTATTTTATTGTTCCTTCAGGTTTTAGAAAAAGTGAATTCCTTGCTGACCCAGAGGAGAGTACAGACTATTGTATTAGACTTTGAAGCTGGGCTCTGGGTTGCTTTGCGACAGGTCTTTCCTCTGGCCGTATTTAAGGGTTGTGCTTTTCATTTTTGTCAGGCTTTGTGGAGGAGCGCCCAAAAGACTGGCCTTGCATCTGAATATCTTTTAAAGGGTGAAACTTATTCTATCTTGCGGAAAACTTTTGCTCTTTCTTTACTTCCTGCCGATCAGATCTTCTCCTCTTTTTTAGAACTTCGCCAAAGCGTAGAAACTCCTTTACTTCAAGCTTTTTTTTCCTATATTTTTACCTATTGGCTTAGCAGCAGCCTCTGGTCGGTACAGAACATATCGGTATTTCGCCGATGTGTTCGTACCAATAATGACCTTGAAGGCTGGCATGCTCGAATAAAATGTAACCTTCCTTTTTATCTATTAATTTCTTTATTATATCAGGGAGCTCTTTTACTCCCTGAAAACTGTACTTTTATAAAGGAAGGTAAACTCTCTCGTATCCGGAAGCAGAAAACTCTTTCTGTTGAAGGTTTGCTTTGGGAGGCTTGGGATAGGTATGAGACAGGGGGTCTATCCGCTAGCCAGCTTCTCACTTACTGTTCTGGAATTTATGGACCTGTCTTACTTTAGTTTCTACTAAGGGGAAATGGACCAAACAAAAATAAAAAGATACTTAAAAAGGTAGAAACTAAGGGGGAATGGACCAAACCAAAACAAAAGAATACTCAAAATAGTATATCTTTTTGTTCTAGTTTTGTCCAATCCTCCTTAGCTTCTACCTTTTTAGTATCCTTTTTGTTCTAGTTTTGTCCAATCCTCCTTAGCTTCCACCTTTTCAGTATCCTTTTGTTTAGGTTTGGTCCAATCCTCCTTAGCTTCTACCTTTTTAGTATCCTTTTGTTTAGGTTTGGTCCAATCCTCCTTAGCTTCTACCTTTTTAGTATCCTTTTGTTTAGGTTTGGTCCAATCCTCCTTAGCTTCTACCTTTTTAGTATCCTTTTGTTTAGGTTTGGTCCAATCCCCCTTAGCTTCCACCTTTTCAGTATCCTTTTGTTTAGGTTTGGTCCAATCCTCCTTAGCTTCTACCTTTTTAGTATCCTTTTGTTTAGGTTTGGTCCAATCCTCCTTAGCTTCTACCTTTTCAGTATCCTTCCGTTTTTATTTTTTCCTTCAGTTTCACTTTTTAGAACCTGTCCACTGCTTCCACAGCACAACCCAGCTTCAAAGTCAAATACAAATGTCTTCACTCTCCTTTTGCTCTGCAAAGACTTCACTTTTCTTCCCATTGAATGAAGGTGAATTTTTAATATTATTTTATTTCATATCATATGATTGAAATAACATTGAATCAAATCAAATCAATTAAATCGAAACTTTTCTTCTCCAGGTGATCGTTTTATCTAGTGAATTCGACTGCATAGATGGCAAATATGGAAAATATGGCAAATAAGTTCTTTCACGAAGATTTTCCTCGTGAAATAGGCTGCTCTCTTCACTGTTCCTCTATACATAAGACTCATCGATAGGGTAGGTTCGTCAGGAAAATGACATTTTTCTCTTACGTTGTCATATATATGTATATATATAATATATATATATATATATATATATATATATATATATATATATATATATATATATATATATATATATATATATATATATATATATATATATATATATATATATATATATATATATATATATATATATATATATATATATATATATATATATATATACTTTATTTTTTAATGATTGTTTCATTATTATTTTATAATAGCATTTGTAGTTCTATGTAGTTTGAATAAATTTTATTTTAAATATTCATTAGATTATTGTTTTATAATGTATTTATGTATCATTAGATGATTTATCCAGAAGTTATCTAATTTAATTGTTAATAAATTTATCTGTTTGCATTTGACTACTTCAAGATGATTTCGTTTCTGAAAAATAAAATAAATAAAATATTGATTTTATTAAGAATGATTTTAAAATTGAAAGATAACGTTTTACAGTATATTTTAATAAATCAATAAAAATAAAAAACCAGTATTTTTATAATGAAATATTAATTTATTTTGAAAGACAGTTAACTACATTTAGAATGATAATATCAAACATGTTTTCAATGAACCTCTATAATAGTTTTTTTAAAATAATCGATTAGAATTAGTGTAGTTAAACGTATAAACTTACATACTAATTATCAGTCGCCAGGGAGACAACTACAAAAAAGTTTTAGAAGGTTGATGACTATCGCAATCAATCAAAAGCGACTTAGAATAAATTTTTTTAAACACCTATAGAATATATAAATAATTTTGTCAAAAATATCAAAAAATCCTTATCTAACCACTCTTCACATCTAATCTCACCCACATCATCATCATCATCGTCACAGCATCATTACCAATACAGCATCTTAAACGCCACCACAGAATCATCATTTCTAATACAGCATCATCATTCCTACAAAAGCATCTTTCTGGATCTTCTTGGCGCTGCTTTAGAGGGTGAGAATGGAAGTGTAGAAGAAGACCTTGCTTAGGACTGAAGTTTTTCAGACAGGTTTTTCATTTTTCTCTGCAGCCATCTATCAAGAGACCTTGCAAAATCTTCTTGGCACTGGTGCTGATGGTATAAGAGATCCTTGTAAAGACTGACACTTTTGCAATACAAAGTGGTAAAATATCGTACCAATATCATTATATTTTCTTTTTATTACAACCATCATCATGTTAACTACTTTAATATGATACTCAAGACTGAATATGTTTCGTCTAAACTAAATAGTTAATTTTGAAGTTTTTTATTGCTTGAAACTTTTGCTACTTCATTTGAAGTAAATTCATCATAGAAGATTTGCTTCGATAAAAAAGTGAGAATATAGGTGGGTTTATTCTCATTAAGCTCTTTGCAGGAGTATTTTTTACATTTCTCATGATTATTAAACATTAAACAAAATTCACTAATTTCAGATTATTTTCATAACAAAATTCAATGATTTAAGAATATTTTCTTCACAAAGTTCACTAATTTCAGATTATTTCTTTAAATGTTTCAACATAATTTTACCGATTTGAATGGATTTGTAGTTTAGAAAAGTAATTAATTTGGAATTCCAAATGTGTTGAAACAGGAACCTATTCAGAAATATAGAAAATCCGTTTTGGAGTTATTATTATCAGTTTTTAGATAAACATACACAGATATGTAACCATAAACAATTACAATCGAGTCTCATTTAAATGTAAACCGGATAAAAAGCCTCTCGGAGAAAAAGTCTCCTACTACTACTACTACTACTACTACTACTACTACTACTAATACTACTACTACTACTACTACTACTACTACTACTACTACTACTACTACTACTACTACTACTACTACTACTACTACTACTACTACTACTACTACTACTACTACTACTACTACTACTACCACCACTATTACTACTACTACTACTACTACTACTACTACTACTACTACTACTATTACTACTACTACTACTACTACTACTACTACTACTACTACTACTACTACTACTACTACTACTACTACCACTACTATTACTACTACTACTACTACTACCACCACTACTACCACTACTACTACTACTACTACTATTAATACTACTACTACTACTACTACTACTACTACTACTACTACTACTACTACTACTACTACTACTACTACTACTACTACTACTACTACTACTACTACTACTACTACTACTACTACTACTACTAATACTACTACTACTACTACTACTACTACTACTACTACTACTACTACTACTACTACTACTACTACTACCACCACCACTACTACCATTACTACTACTACTCCTACTACTACTACTACTACTACTACTACTACTACTACTACTACTACTACTACTACTACTACTACTACTACTACTACTACTACTATTACTACTACTACTACTACTACTACTACTACTAATACTACTACTACTACTACTACTACTACTACTACTACTACTACTACTACTACTACTACTACTACTACCACCACTATTATTACTACTACTACTACTACTACTACTACTACTACTACTACTACTACTACTACTACTACTACTACTACTATTACTACTACTACTACTACTACTACTACTACTACTACTACTACTACTACTACTACTACTACTACTACTACTACTACCACTACTATTACTACTACTACTACTACCACCACTACTACCACTACTACTACTTAGGAGCATATCCGACTATTGCGAAACTGGCAGGAAAGTACTTGTCATCTCCTGCATGTACAGTTCCATGTGAACGTCTTTTCAGCTTGTCAGGACACATAGTTAGCAAGAAAAGAGTCGCTTTAGATCCAACTAATTTTGAAAAACTCGTTTGCTTGAGTAACTGGCTCAAAAAGGATATGTGACGATAGAATTTTTTTCATTTATAGATTCATTTTTTTCTTTCTAATGTGGATTAATTTAATTAATAAATTCTGATAAAGATTCTATTACATTTGTAAGAAATGTTTTTTTAAATAATATTATATACTAATCAATCAATCAATTGATCACTAATTATTTGTATAGCGCTCTTTAGGAAGCGCTCAGCCATCAAGTTCTGAACAAGTACGTCTTCAGGCCTCGACGGAAAGTTATGAGTGGCTCAGTTGAAGTTAGAAAAGAGGGTAAAGAACTTCATTAAAAAAGACAGCAGTAAGAAAAAGAACGTTGAGTAAAAAAGTGTTTAAGTGAAAAACGAAAAGAACGCTTAAAGGATGATGATGTTAGACCAGATTTAGGGGGTTGTTTAATTAAATTTTAAAGATAAATTGGAGCATTACAGTTATGAATTTTAAACATATTTAGGCATATTTTAAAAGTGGGGAGCGGGGATGGCTTAGATGGTAGGCGTCGGACTTGCAACTTAAAAGTCGCCGGTTCGATCCCTGATAGGCAACCGTGAACTATCATATACCTAGTGTATATGATGCGGTGTTTGCGACGTATGCATTGAAAGATGTGTACGTCGTGTTGAGTGGCGCATCGGCGCATAAGAACCATGGTTCTCAGAACCATTGTAACATGGCATGCGTCTGTCAGGCTGTGAACAGTATAGACAAAAAGAAAGAAAAAAATATTTTAAAAGTCATTCTACATCTCAGAGGTAACCAATGTAACAAACGAAGATAAGGAAAAATGTGAGAAAACTTAGGAGCACGAGCAACAAGACGAGCAGCACAATTAAAGGTTTTGTTTAGAGAAGCTAAAGTAGTATCAGTTAGACCATAGTAAAAAGAGTTGCAATAATCAATCCTGGAGAAAACTAGAGAAGATACAAGAAGCTACAAAGTAGGATCATCGAGAAAAAAAAGAAGCTGCTTAATACGACGAATGTGGAAGTAACAAGATTTAGAAACAGATAGAATTTAAGGAGCTAAAGACAAGTTAGAATCGAAGCCCAAAAAATTATAAGTTGAAGACAGAGAGTTTATTAACTTTAAATTAATTTTATTAACAGCAAGGTCAAGAGAAAAGTCAGTGAAAAATGCATAAATATAGGAGTCGTCAGCATAAATCTGACTATCTAAGGAAGATGAAGAAATAATATTAGGTAGTTCAGAGGTGTAGAGAATAAAGAGTAAGGGACCAAAGATTGAGCCCTGTGGAACACCATAAGATAAAGAAACAGAAGAAGAACGAGGAGATTCTATTGATACATAAGAAGTTCGCTCAAAAAGACATGATTTAAGCCAGTTAAGGGAAGATCCAGAAATATAAAAAGAAGAATCTAAAGCATTTAGCAGTAGAGTATGATCAACAGTATCAAAAGCAGATGAAACTTCAAGGTATAAAAGAAGAGTTGATGCTTTAGAATCAGAAGTTTAAATAAGGTCATTACAGAGCAGAGGTGCACAACCCTTCGGCCTGTTTGATGCGGCCCCCAGACAACTAGTCCATTTTGGCTATTTGCGGCCCTAACAGAATTTTAAATCGACACCCCTCTCATCTCTTTTTAATAGTACTATTTGCACATCCATTATATAAAACGATTGAAACAACAACAACGAGCGATAATTGAGTTGTTTTAATTTAGTAAGAATGTCAACGCGTAAAATTGAAGCAGAAAATCGTCAGTTTAATGAAGAATGGACAAATGCAGCCTTTCAACGGAACAGCTTTGGGCCTAATTTGTCGCGAGTCCGTAACTGTAATGAAGGACTACAATTGCAAAAGACATTATGAAACCAAACACGCTGCTACGTTTGATGATGTGAAAGATGAAGCTAGAAAAAATATAATTGATCAGCTTGTAAAAATAGTGTCATCTGAGCAAAATATGTTTATGAAAAAAGTTAATTAAAATAAGACTTTTGTTCGTGCCGGTTGTGCCGTAGCACAGATTATTGCGTGATCGTCTCGACCATTTACTGATGGTGATTTCGTCAAAAACTGCATGCAAGCCAATCGCAAAGAAGTCTGTCCTGAGAAAACAGACCTGTTCAACAAAGTGCCATTGTCACGGATGACTATCCAGCGCCGGATGGTTGATTTATCCAATGACGTTTGCGTGACAAGCTTGCCATTTGCAAGTATTTTTCAATTGCCTTAGATGAGAGCACGGATAACGTTGACACAGCACAGCTTTTGGTTTTTGTTTGTGCGGTGGATGAAAACTGTAAATTAACTCAGGAATTAGCAGGAATGGCCTCACTACATGGACGAACGACTGGTGCAGATATTTTTGGAGGAGTGAAATCTGTTCTTGAAAACCTTAACGTTCAGTGGCCAAAGCTCTGTTGTGTTACTACTGACGGTCCACCTGCCACGACTGGTAAAGAATTAGGACTTGTTGCTCATCTGCGATCACATTTGCGAGACTTAGGAATTCCAACAGACACCATCCACGCATACCATTGCATCATACATCAAGAGTCACTGTGTACACGAGTCGCTAATTTTGATAATGTTATAAAATTTGTTTTTAAATCAGTGAACTTCATATGAGCAAAAGGACTTAACCATCGACAATTCAGATAATTTCTTGAAAACATTCAACCAGAATATCGTGACATACCATATCACACTTATGTAAGGTGGTTGAGTTGAGGAATAGTTTTAACTAGGTTTGTTGAGTTACGAAAGGAAATCTGTGAATTCCTTGTTACCAAAGGCAAAGACACAGCTGTTTTACAGACAAACTGTGGTTGGCAGACTTAGCATTTTTGACAGACATAACAGAACACTTAAATAGGTGTAATTTAGTGTGACTTTTAGTAGATCAATTATTAGTTTGTTTGGTCTTCTATAGTCTGGGAATTTTTAAAGTTGATGTCTTCAAGGCAAAGATCACTACATCTTTGATATGTACCAAGAGCTGCTATCATTCACCTTGAAGCTACGGCTGATTTGTTCGAATCTGCAATCTGGTAATTTATGTCATTTTCCTTTTTGTTCAGCTTTTCAAAAGGAATGCCAGTGTGACTTCAATAAATACCACGACAGTTTTGAAGCGTTACTAAAGGAATTTAATGAACGTTTTGATGCATTCAGGGAGCATAAGGAGTTATTCAACTTCATCCGTGACCCTTTCTCTTGTGCTGTAGAATCCGTACCTGAGCAATGTCAGTTAGAAGTCATTGATCTTCAATGTTCACCAGAATTAAAGTTTGCGTATCAGCATAACTCCATTTTAACTTTTTATGGAAGTCTAAGTTCAGTTAAGTATGGAGCGGTCAAAGATTTGGCTTGCCGAATCTTGTCTGAATTTGGCAGCACCTACGTGTGTGAACAAACGTTTTCAGTCATGAACACAAATAAAAATAAACTGAGATCATCTTTGACTGATGATAATCTTTGTTCGATTTTGAGGCTTGCAACAACAGAACTCGAACCAAATATTGACAATGTTGTTGCAACCCTTCAGGCTCAACCTTCTCATTAAAATACTAACATTTAGTTATTCATACGTTTTTAAATAACGTTATTTTTTTTAATGACATTTATTAAAAACTTGCATTCTTTGAGTTTTTTTAAGTTTAGTTATTCATACATGTTTGAATAACGTTATTTTTTTTAAATGACATTTATTAAAAACTTGCATTCTTTGAGTTTTTTTACATTTAGTTATTCATACATGTTTAAATAACGTTATTTTTTTATGACATTTTTAAAAAATTTGCATTCTTTGAGTTGTTTTATTGTGTCATCTATGTGCACGCTGATGCGGCCCTTGGCGCCCAGGGACTCAGTAATTTTGGCCCTCAGGCTGAAAAAGGTTGTGCACCCCTGGTATATATACATAAATAAGAATGGGAATATAGAAAAGGAAATATAGAGTCAATATAGCTATTATTAATATTTTTATAGTTAGAATTATTATTATTATTATTGACCCCAAACAGAGTAAGATATTGATGATGATCATGATAATACTAATTATTTAATAACAATAATAATAATAGTTATATTGACTCTATATATGCTTTCCTATATACATATTCCTATATATATGAAGGTGGGTTATGCGAGATTTCATCATTATCATCACCACCACCATCATCATCATCATCATCATCGCTATAATCATCACCAGGGGCGGCGATCGGCGGAAAATCTTGGGGGGGTTCTCCCCAGAGTTGGAATCAAAGAACCGGTATCGGCCAATACAGTATCAGCGATACTATTTAGTATTGTTTGCTGTATTGATCATTCTTTTTGTATCAACTATTAATATTTGTATCGCCAAACATTTAAAAAAAAGCTCGATACTCAATAAAAATACTTTTCTATTGCCACTTTAAGCGATTTGAAGAAAAACAATAGCGATTTTAATACCTTTCATTATTGGTCATCTATATAAATTCAATTACAATTAAATTCATAAACTAGCCATCAACCCTATCAATATCAAAACCACCACTCTAAAAATATAACCACGTTCCACGAGTTTGAAAAAAAGTAAACTTTCTTTTAAAGTTTTTAGCGATTTTAGAAAAAAATAATTAGGTTTTGCATTGCGTACTTAAAGATTCAATTAATGTTATTCTTATATTCTTTCATTCATTTACCTTATATATTTTGTTTCCAATTATTTTATGAACGACTAAAGAAAACGTTTCACAAATCCTTTTATTATTTTGACAAATCTATTTATCAGTTCTTTTTGTAAAAAAATAAATTTGCATCCATATGCCTATGTCTCCAATAAAATAGTAAAATTCAGTACAATAGCATCAAATGTAAGAATAACTGAATAATAATTAAATGTCTGGACAATCTGGTTTTTACAGTCATCATATTATAGAATTATATATAAATGTCAAGTCACTAAAAATTTGAGTATCAATATAACATAAATATAAAGCATAACTAACTAGGTAGACCATGAATAAATCTGTATTTATTTTGTTGATGAAACTCTAACGATAAATAAACAATTTATTTGGTTAGCCAGTCCAACAGACAGATAAATATACACTCTGGGTCAAAAAAAACATGCTGCTATATATTTGTATATAACTTTGGAAAATGTAAAGCGATTTTTAATTTTTTCACTATTTGACTCAGAAATGAATAAGGAACAAGATTTAAGAAACATTTACCTTGTGAAACTGAAACAAAGATGAAAATATCAAAAAATGTCATGCAAGAAACATGAAAATAAAGTATTAACAAATGTCAAAAAAATTGTAAAAAATTTAAAACTTAAAAAAAAATTTATAACATTTTTATGTGTTTTACATTACAGTCTTCGCTATTTTCTCACTTTTTTTACTTTCACTAGGTGAAGATAATACATATTAAAGGAATCTAAATAAATTTTATAACATCTTGTTTTCCATTCATTTCTGAGTCAAATAGTTTTAAAAATTACAAATCGGTTCCAATTTGCCAAAGTTTTAAACAAATATACAATGGCCCATTTTTTATAGCCCACAGTGTATATTCAGATGACATAAAATACCCTCTCTGTCTGTTCTTCTACCCTCTCTCCACAGCTCGCTAACTAATTTCCAAAAAGACCCCTCCGAATGTCTGACTGACTGGCAAATTCTTCTAGTCGTTTTAAATCTAGGCTGTCAAGTATATCCTGATGTGCATGACAAACGGCCAGTGAATTCAAGCGAGGCTGTGTCATAGTTGCACGCAACCAAGTTTCAAAACGCCGCAAAGCAATAAACGACCTTTCTGCTGTACATGACGTTGCTGGAGGCACAAGCATCAACCGGATCAGACGTTCAACTTGAGGAAACAGATGTCTGACTTCGGGATCATAGCTTGCATTTTTTGCGCTTATGCTAAAGTTCTGTATTCATTCTGGTCGTTAAACATAGCTAACTGTGAACAAAGACTAGTTGCATTTAGCTCACGATACTGCTTGCAAATATCACCAGTTAGGAACATTGTCTCCAGCTGTAAGTATGAACGCAAACCAGGAGAATCTCGATTGAACCTTTCTGTGAGTTGCATGATTGCAGCGAAATATGCTGCTCGATAATGTTTCTCTGGTTTTGTTGCTACATAAGCTGGGCCTAGCCCACAATACTTTTGTGACGGCTTTCACATCCGAGGTACAGCAATCGCCAAAACCATACTGGTCGCTGCAACCATTCCACTGACCTTGGCAATTGCTCACTGCAACGACTTTTATAACTGTTCCAGAAGTGAAAACACCAAAACAACTAGCTTGAGGGCCAGTGTAGTAGTGTCCTGTTGAAAAAAAGCCTCGAGCCTTTACAGCTGTTTCATCAGCAGTACCAATGGAAGCAAATGATTCCAAGCTAACAAGTACCACTTCATATTATTCAAGCCCAGATGACACTGCAGATACTCTGACCAGCTATCTTGTAGGACAAAGAAGTTTTATACTATACTTTTCATTTAGCGGCTCATCAGGAAAGTCAATTATAAGAGACACTAAAGCATTACTAAACTGCTTTTTTAACTTCCCTGAACGATTGTAAAAAGCACCTAACTCTTAGACAAACTGATGTGAATTGCTCACAAAGGGATTTGCGGCAGCTGGGTGCTGGGCAACAAGATTTGCACAGTGTGCAGAATAGTGGAAAAACAATGCAAGCGGATGCTCACTGCTGATAATAGCCTGACAACCGTTAAATCGGCCGTTCATGTTAGCAGTGCCGTCATAAATCTGAGCTCTGAGGTTTTCTATAGGTAGCATAATTCTGATCAGAAACTCTTTTGCTTCAGCAGATAATTTTTGTCTGGTCGTGTCTGGTGGGCTGAATAAACCAATAAACTGTTCCTTAATATTAAGAGCTTCATCAAAAAAACGAATTAATATCGATTCCTGCTCTAACCCATTGCAGTCTTGTGTGCCGTCAACCACAACACCAAACTGGCTTGATTCGGCATTAACAGTGCACACTGTGTTTCTAACGATAGAATGAGCTAAAAGCATCAGCATTTAATTTTGGCAGTCATGTGATATGAAACTTGTAGTTTGATTTAACCACAACTTTAGTTAATGTTCGAAGTCTTTTGAAATTCATTAACTTTGGTTCATCTAAAAATTGAAAGGGTCGATATTAGAGTAGACCTCAGAACCCCCTATGAACAACGACCATGCAAAATAAGTGACACAATGTGAATGATTTTTTATAGTATAAAATTAATACAAATGTAAATCTGTCTGTTTGCATAAAGTGAACCGATATTTTCTGAAAAACATCCTGAATGTCTGCTTGCGAAAATTGAAAATTCAGAAATTTAATTTTCTATAAATATAATTCATTAATTTAAATCCATAAATATAAAAAAAAGAGTAGGTGGAGGAGTTATTGAGTATAAGCAAAGAATAGTTTTGCTTCAGGCAGCTATCACTATAACTACGCCTACCCAAAGTATATTACTGAATAAAAATTATGTTTCATGCTATGGTTGACGATTATGCTTGTATTAATATAGGGGTTAAGAAATTATTTTATTTGAAAAATTGAAGGGGTCCATGTTAAGATGGACCCCAGGAACCCGCTAGCATCACTGCCCATTCAAACTCACAATGTATTACTGTATTAGCATTTCTTTATCACATGGTTGACAATTAGGCTCGTATCAAAATGAGAGTTGAGAAATGTGTATTTTAAAAAATGAGTGAGGGGGTTCTTATAAAGGTGGACCCCAGGACCCCCTTAGGATTCTCGTCTACGCCATAGAGATAAAAAAAAAGTAGATGAAGGAGTATTTAATTAAGCAAAGAATGTTTTTTAGACAGCTATCACAATAACTACACATACTCACAATGTATTACTGTATAAAAATTCATTTTTATGCCATGGTTGACGATTATGTTCATATCAAAATGTAAAAAATTAGATAAAAAGATTGCAAAAAAGTGGGGGGTCCACCTTAATGTGGACCCCCCCACTAAAAAATAGTGGGAGGGTCCTGACCCCAGGACCCCCCAGGATCACCGCCCATGATCATCACCATCATCATCATCACTGATTCTTCCAAAAATATTTACCTTGCAGCTGTTTCAACATCTAACGATTTGCTTGATCAGTTGAAATCGAAGCCAAATACAACGATACAATACAATACAGCGACGAGTGTTATTAACGTGGCGTAAACCCGGACGGGCTTCAAGACCACTTGGTTAGTGAAAATTGGATAGTAAAAATGATAATGATAGATGATTGAATTGTAAGTATAGGTAAAGTAAATTATTTAAATTAAACAGTATAATCATTTCTACATATATACATATATATACATATACATACATACATATATACATAGATATACATATACATACATACATATATACATACATATGGATACACATACATTTTTTTTTAAAGGACAAAATAATTTTAAAAAATGATTAAAGGTTGAAACTTAAGTAATAATAACAATAAATTTAAGATAAAAGTATATATCTATATTATATTATTATTATGATTTATTTTACAATTATTAGTGACCATTAGTATAAATAAAATAATATTATAAAAAAATAAAATAAATAAATAAGGATAAAATTGGGAAGCAAGAAATTGATTAAGGGAAAATGAGCAGTAAATTTGTAAGTTATTGTGATTGGTCGAACAAGTACGTTTTCAGGGAACTACTACTACTACTACTACTACTACTACTACTACTACTATTACTACTACTACTACTACTACTACTACTACTACTACTACTACTACTACTACTACTACTACTACTACTACTACTACTACTACTACTACTACTACTACTACTACTACTACTACTACTACTATTACTACTACTACTACTGCTACTACTACTACTACTACTACTCTACTGCCACTACTACAAGTATTCTACTACTACTACTACTACTACTACTACTACTACTACTACTACTACTACTAATACTACTACTACTACTACTACTACTACTACTACTACTACTACTACTACTACTACTACTACTACTACTACTACTACTACTACTACTACTACTACTACTACTACTACTACTACTACTACTACTACTACTACTACTACTCGTTCGGGTTATACGTCACTTTAATAGTGCTCGACATTATTATTTTTTTCATTTATTATTATTAGTAATTAAGAACTAAAAGAACAAAAAGAGCAATTGAATGCCTTAATCATTTATTGAAAACTGAAAAGCAAGTTTCGTGTTGAAATCTCCCAAAAGTTCTAGCAGCCAGAGTGTCTTTACACAATTCTTGCAAAAAATTCCGAAAAGTATTATTATTGTTGTTATAATTAAATTATTATAATTATTATTAAATTCTTAGCAGCATTAAATCACACTCCATCCTTTTCAAATCCACCACCAACAGCACCAAAGATCCAATCCAGATTTCTCGGGATGGGTTATTTTCCAAAATCTTCCATTGCTTTGCGATCCACCTTGTCTTTTCCACTATTAGAAAGCCTTATAAGTTTCATTGAGTCACTCATTGCTTTATGCAGATTGAGGGTGGGTATATTCCTCTTCCTCCTCCTCACCCTCTCCTCCCCAACTAAACCCCCTTCTGAAGCCACATCTTTCTCTTGTGATGGTGATGATGACGATGCTGAGGAAGGCAATGGAGGTTCTGATGATGATGCTGATCCACTTTCTGGGTGCTCTTCGGCCTTGCAGAAGACGCCCAAGAACACGAAGAGGAAAATGAAGACGATGAAAAATCTCATTTTGCAGCTTCCTTTTCTTTCTTGTTTTTTCCGTTAAACAAAAATGAACAGTTTTGCTGAAAAAAACTAGAAGTGATGAAATCCCGCATAACCCACCTTCGTATATATAGGAATATGTATATAGGAAAGGGTATATAGAGTCAATATAACTATTATTATTAGTATTTTTATTATTAGCATTAATATTATTACTGACCACAAATCTTATTGTTTAGCGTCTTATGTTAAAAAGTTGAAACTTTTATCAATAAAATTTGTTTAAAAAATGATGTTTGTGATTTAAACTAAGCAAACAAATCGTGAGATGTGAACAAGTTGAAAGTCATTTGATAATAAAAATATTAATAACCACTACTACTACTACTACCACCTCCACCACAACCACCACCACTACTACTACTACCACCACCTCCACCACAACCACCACCACTACCACTACTACTACTACTACCCCTTCTAGATTTTTTTCTTCCATAATACATCAATCGATAGACTTTCTTGTTGGTTTAGCTTGAAATGACAAAAGAACAAACATTTGGCTTCGATTTCAACTGATCAAACAAATCGTTAGATGTTGAAACAGCTGCAAGTGAAATATTTTTGGGAGAATCAGTGATGATGATGATGATGATGGTGATGATGATTGCGATGATGATGATGATGATGGTGATGATCAGTGTTGTTCCAGTTAACTGTAACTGTAACTGAATTGGTAAATTAACAGAAAAATATGAACTCAGTCAACTGTAACTTTAACTGTAACTGTAATTCAATGCATAACTATAACTGAAATATAAAATGAAAAACAAGAATACTAACTGAATAGTAACTAAAAAATATCTACTTAAAAGATGGGAAGCGCTACAAGATAAAACATTGGCGGATGCACGTTTTTGAGCAATAATATTATTAATTTATTTTATTCTTCGAGTCCGATTGTATTAATTTAAGGTTTTACATAGTTACTTTTTTTTGACCAGTTGAATTATACAAATTTTAATGAAATGTTTAAAGTTAATAGCGGCAGAAAACAAGAAAATGCCGTATGGGCCAATTTTATTTACGAAGCTTCATGCGACAAAAGCCAATGTCAGGTTTCAGAAGAGGATGATAATGATAAGGAGAAAACTACCAAGCAACACACTGCAGTTGATAATTATTTACGTATTTACATTTTTTTATATTATTTACCAAGTTATGAGCATAACTTAAAAGTCATTTAAATAATTTCAATTAAAGTTTAATTATTAAACAGTCATAAATATATGCAATTTCTATCATTTAGGTTAAAAGAAAAATATTTCTTTGATAAAAGATTTTAAGAACAATGTAAAAGATCGAATTCGTAAAGATCTTCAAACTGGACATCGCGTTGTCATTAGCATGGATTGCTGGACTAAGAAGGGTCTTACACTTTCCTGTCTTGGGATCTCAGCATCCTTCTATAATCCATCAATGCGTCGTGCAATTCAGGTCTTGCTAAATGTTCATTCTGTGTCTCACCCACATACAGGAGAAATGTTAGCACTTAAATTATTGAGTACCCTAGATTATTAGCTTCTTTTGCGCAAGACATTGTTTCAGCTCCCGCTTTACAAGCGTATGTGGTAAGGGTGTTTTAAGTGTGCGGAGACCCAACTGCAGGGAAAAAATCGCTTCAGCAAAAATCTGGAATTGAAGACATTTATGAAATGAACAGCGTATATTATGAATAATATATTTATAAATCTTTTAAATAATTTGACTTTCAAACATTAATTTGGGCTGTATTATAAATAAAAATTCATTTTTTCTCCATCTTGATTAACTGTAAATGTAACTAACAAAAATAACTGTAACTGAAATAGTAACTGAAAAATTAAAATTTGCATAACTGTAACTTGAATAGTAACTGAAAAATTAAATTTTTCATAACTGTAACTTGAACTTGAACTGAAAAATCCGAACTGGAAAATCACTGGTGATGATGATTGCGATGATGATGATGATGATGGTGGTGGTGATGATTGTGGTAATGATGATGGTTTTGCTAAATAAAACTAGAAGTGATGAAATCTCGCATAACCCACTTTTATATGTTCCATCCATATTCGGTCTCCCGTCCAAACTTTCTTTGCGCATGCGAAATAGGACTATTTTTTTAGCTATTTGTATCAAAATAGAATTTGCGTTTCTATTTGATAAATGAGTTGATAAAAGTATTTGTTATTTGATAAAGTTTTAAGAAAGTTAAGATCAGTTTTAAAAGATAAATTTAAAAAAAGTTAAGATAAGATAGTAAACGATGGATAATCAAAGACAAATTTATTTAGATTTTTGCCGAGTCAAATATTAAATAATTAAATTTTAATCTAAGCAATACTAGCATGTGCGTGCTTATATGTGGACCGCTATAATGTAGGCCGCTACAATAGTCCCCTCGCAGATGGCGGGGCCAATGAGTAAGAAATTATTATTTTTTTTATCGTGTTTTCTTGAAAATTTTATTTCTTTGTGTGTTCTTCTGTATTTCTTTGTGTTCTACTGTTGTTTTTCCGTTGTTTTACTGTTGTTCTACTGTTGTTCTACTGTTGTTCTACTGTTGTTCTACTGTTGTTCTACTGTTGTTCTACTGTTGTTCTACTGTTGTTCTACTGTTGTTCTACTGTTGTTCTACTGTTGTTCTACTGTTGTTCTACTGTTGTTCTACTGTTGTTCTACTGTTGTTCTACTGTTGTTCTACTGTTGTTCTACTGTTGTTCTACTGTTGTTCTACTGTTGTTCTACTGTTGTTCTACTGTTGTTCTACTGTTGTTCTACTGTTGTTCTACTGTTGTTCTACTGTTGTTCTACTGTTGTTCTACTGTTGTTCTACTGTTGTTCTACTGTTGTTCTACTGTTGTTCTACTGTTGTTCTACTGTTGTTCTACTGTTGTTCTACTGTTGTTCTACTGTTGTTCTACTGTTGTTCTACTGTTGTTCTACTGTTGTTCTACTGTTGTTCTACTGTTGTTCAACTGTTGTTCTACTGTTGTTCTACTGTTGTTTTACTGTTGTTCTACTGTTGTTCTCCTGTTGTTCCACTGTTGTTCTACTGTTTGTTGTTCTACTGTTGTTCTCCTGTTGTTCCACTGTTGTTCTACTGTTTGTTGTTCTACTGTTGTTCTACTGTTGTTCCACTGTTGTTCTACTATTGTTTTACTGTTGTTCTACTGTTGTTCTATTGTTGTTCTACTGTTGTTCTACTGTTGTTCTACTGTTGTTCTACGGTTGTTCTACTGTTGTTCTACTTTTGTTCTACTGTTGTTCTACTGTTGTTCTTCTGTTGTTCTACTGTTGTTCTACTGTTGTTTTACTGTTGTTCTACTGTTGTTCTACTGTTGTTCCACTGTTGTTCTACTATTGTTTTACTGTTGTTCTACTGTTGTTCTATTGTTGTTCTACTGTTGTTCTACTGTTGTTCTACGGTTGTTCTACTGTTGTTCTACTTTTGTTCTACTGTTGTTCTACTGTTGTTCTACTGTTGTTCCACTGTTGTTCTACTTTTGTTCTACTGTTGTTCTACTGTTGTTCTACTGTTGTTCCACTGTTGTTCTACTGTTTGTTGTTCTACTGTTGTTTTACTGTTGTTCTACATTTTGTTCTACTTTTGTTCTACTGTTGTTCTACTGTTGTTCTACTGTTGTTCTACTGTTGTTTTACTGTTGTTCTACTGTTGTTCTACTGTTGTTCTACTGTTGTTCTACTGTTGTTTTACTGTTGTTCTACTGTTGTTCTCCTGTTGTTCCACTGTTGTTCTACTGTTTGTTGTTCTACTGTTGTTCTACTATTATTCTACTGTTGTTTTACTGTTGTTTTACTGTTGTTCTACTGTTGTTCTACTGTTGTTTTACTGTTGTTTTACTGTTGTTTTACTGTTGTTTCACTGTTGTTCTACTGTTGTTCTACTGTTGTTCTACTGTTGTTCTACTGTTGTTCTACTGTTGTTCTACTGTTGTTCCACTGTTGTTCTACTGTTGTTCTACTGTTGTTCTACTGTTGTTCTACTGTTGTTCTACTGTTGTTTTACTGTTGTTCTACTGTTGTTCTACTGTTGTTCTACTGTTGTTCTACTGTTGTTCTACGGTTGTTTTACTGGTATTTTACTGTTGCTCTACTGTTGCTCTTCTTTTTTCGACTGCGTCTTCCACAATATTTTCAAAAAGCACGTATGTACTCAAATGAGCAGACGTGTTCTGAAAGATGTGGCGGATGGCGTTGCTGGCAATCAGACTTCGGTGGAGTTTGGTTGTAGAAGGCATTCATCAGGGGTTTGTGAGTTTGAAAACGGTGAAGGAACGATCAATGCAAGAAGATGACTCATGAGTTCGGGCTCAGATTGGCCTTCTCGGTCCGTTACAAGATGAAGCGGAATGCCAAAACGAGAAACTTAAGTGGTCGGAAAAACATCTGCTTTTTTTTTGTTTTTTTGTAGTTTTTGTTGTTTAGTTGTTTTTATTATAAAACTTGTTTTTGTTGTTGCTGCTTCTCTTGTTTTTGTTTTTGTCTTAGTTGTTGCTACCCTTGTTTTTGTTTCAGTTGTTGCTACTCTTGTTTTTGTTTCAGTTGTTGCTACCCTTGTTTTTGTTTCAGTTGTTGCTACTCTTGTTTTTGTCTTAGTTGTTGCTACCCTTGTTTTTGTTTCAGTTGTTGCTACTCTTGTTTTTGTTTCAGTTGTTGCTACCCTTGTTTTTGTTTCAGTTGTTGCTACTCTTGTTTTTGTCTTAGTTGTTGCTACCCTTGTTTTTGTTTCAGTTGTTGCTACTCTTGTTTTTGTTTCAGTTGTTGCTACCCTTGTTTTTGTTCCAGTTGTTGCTACTCTTGTTTTTGTTTCAGTTGTTGCTACCCTTGTTTTTGTTTCAGTTGTTGTTTCGCGCGGACACCCATGAGCTGAGGGTTCCAGCTTATTTCCCATGCAGCTTTGGGACTTGAGAACGTACTTTGTCTACCCTCAAAATCTCAAGTAATTGTGATTTTTTTAATAATATATAAAATATATAAAAATATAATTCATATTTTTTGAAAATAAATTATTTCGTCATCTTCTTTAAACAGTCAAATTTATGCTGACGACTCCTATATTTATACATCTTTCACTGACTCTTCTCTTGACCTTACTGTTAATAAAATAACTCTCTGTCTTCAATCTATAATCTTTTGGGCTTCTTCTATGTTTCTCAAACTTAATCCGGACAAATTTGAGCTCATATATTTCAATAAAAATCAAAGTTTTTACTATCTCTTCCTTCTTTAGTTTTGCCTCCCCCCTCTTCACTCTCTCTAAACCCTTCATCTTCTATTCGTAGCCTTGGTTTTATTTTCGATTCTAACTTGTCTTTAGCTTCTCAAATTCTATCTGTCTCTAAATCTTGTTACTTCCACATTCGTCGTATTTAACAGCTTCTTCCTTTTCTCGATGATCCTACCTTGCAGCTTCTTGTATCTTCTCTAGTTCTCTCCAGGATTGATTATTGCAACTCTCTGATACTACTTTAGCTCCTCTAAATAAAGCCTTTAATTGTGCTGCTCGTCTTGTTGCTCGTGCTCCTAAGTTTTCTCACATTTTTCCATATCTTCGTTTGTTACATTGGTTACCTTTGAGATCTAGAGTGACTTTTAAAATATGTCTAAATATGTTTAAAATTCATTACTGTAATGCTCCAATTTATTTTAAAAATCTAATTAAACAACCCCCTAAATCATTTTCCAGTTAAACACTCTTTCGCTAAACGTTCTTTTTCTTACTGTGGTCCTCTTTTATGGAATTCTTTTCCTTCTTTTTTAACTTCAACTAAGGCACTCATAACTTTCCGTCGAGGCCTGAAGACGTACTTGTTTGGGACGTGATGGCTGAGCGCTTTTGTTCACTTATTATAGGGCGCTATACAAATTATTAGTGAATGATTGATTGAAGGTATATAAGGTTGATGACTATCACAATCAATCAATAAAATTTATATTGTGTTAAATAATTCGTATTGTGTTTAATAATTTATTAAATTTGACAATTTAAAGTTCGTTTTAATTATGTAATTTAAAAAATATAGTCCGTTTTATTTATTTAAAATTGTAAAACGAATCTATAAAAAAATCCGTTAGAGTTATAATTATAGTTCGTTTTAATAATGTAATTTTAAAAAAATATAGTTTGTTTTATTTATTTAAAATTGTGAAAAGAGTTTATTAAAAAATCCGTTTTATTTATACAAAAATATTAACAAGGAGACTTTTTCTCCGAGAGGCTTTTTATCCTACATCTCCCACTGGCTACCTAATTCACCAGGCATATGAGCTCTGCAGTTGAAGGACATACTGTTTTCTGAACGACTATTCTAAACATGAAACTACTTGAAATAGTTATTTAATTAATTTATTAAAATAATAAATTTTTTATTTTTATTTTGGTTAAATCAGTCATTCAGTCAATCAGTCAGTCTATAGGACTATAAACTGGAGTCTTGAACACCATTGGGTGCTTCAGTTTCTGCACTTGCTACATCTAGAATATACTATTTCAATTCATTTTTCTCCTGAAGACTTTTTATCCGGAAGACTTTTAATCAAGAGAACTTTTTATCCGGAGAACTTTTTATCCGGAGGACTTTTTATCCGGAGGACTTTTTATCCGGAAGACTTTTTATCCGGAAGACTTTTTATGCGAGAACTTTTTATCCGGAGGACCTTTATCCTAGAACCATTGATAAACTCTCAAATTTTACGCTTCAATTTTTTTTGAAAGATTTTCTTAAATTTAACAAAAACTCTTTCTAACAGAAAATTTTATATCATTACTAACATCATCATCATCCTTACCATTATCATCACCACCACCACCGCCACCATTACTACCATCATCATCATCATCACCATCATCATCACCACCACCACCACTACCATCATCATCACCATCAACACCATCACAACCATCATTATCATCATCATCACCACCACCATCATTATCATCATCATCATCATCATCACCACCACCACTATCTTCATCACTAGCACCATCATCACTACCACCACCATCATCATCACCACCACCACCATCATCATCAGCATCATCATCACCATAACCAAATATGCAGCCTAAGTCGCGTGGGAAGCTCGTTCGGGTTATACGCCGCTTTAATAGTGCTCGTCATTATTATTATTTTCATTTATTATTATTATTAATTAAGAACTAAAAGAACAAAAAGAACAATTGAATGCCTTAATCATTTATTGAAAACTGAAAAGCAAGTTTCTTGTTGAAATCTCCCAAAAGTTTCAGCACGCCGAGTGTCTTTACACAATTCTTGCAAAATAATTCAGAAAAGTATTATTATTATTAATGTAGTTGTAATTAAATTATTATAATTATTAAATTATTAGCAGCATTAAATCACACTCCATCCTTTTCAAATCCACCACCAGCAGCACCAAAGATCCAATCCAGACTTCTCGGGATGGGTTATTTTCCATACTCTTCCATTTTTTTAGGATTCACATTAGGTTTCCCACTATCTCCTTTAGAATTTCTTATATCTTTGACTATATCAAGCATTAATCGATGCCCATGAAGGGTGGGTAAATCAAAGCCCCTCTTCCTCCTTCTCACCCTCTTCTCTCCAACCAAACCCCCTTCTGAAGCCCCATCTCTCTCTTGTGATGGTGATGATGATGATGCTAAGGAAGGCAATGGAGGTTCTGATGATGATGCTGATCCATTTTCTGGGTGCTCTTCGGCCTTGCAGAAGATGCCCAAGAACATGAAGAGGAAAATGAAGACGAGGAAAAATCTCATTTTGCAGCTTCCTTTCTTTTCTTGTTTTTTCTGTTAAACAAAAATGAACAGTTTTGCTGAAAAAAACTAGAAGTGATGAAATCTCGCATAACCCACCTTCATATATATAGGAATATGTATATAGGAAAGGATATATAGAGTCAATATAACTATTATTATTATTTTTATTATAATATTATTTTTTTATATGATTATTATTAGTTTTATTATTATTATTTTTATTCTTGTTATTAAATAATTAGTATTATTATCATCATCATCATCATCATCATCATCACCATCTTCACCATCATTATAATTCTCATCATCATCTTCATTAGTGTTATTTTGTTGGAATCTCTATGTTCTGTGTTGATATATGAGATGTTTCGTGAGATAAAGACCCGATGGCCATCCAGAGAAAATATCATTGTCCCATGGCATATTGAAAACCCATCACTCCCGCCCCCCCCCCCCACCACCAAAAAAACTTATCGATTTCTGAAAAATTGCGAGACCCTTCGAATTGGTCCCCCTGGTTGCCCCACTGGTCTTGGTGATAGAGAAGGTTGCACAAGATAGAACGATTTCTACACGTAGCCTCATAGCTCAATTGCATACCCATTAACGTAAAGTAAAATTTATCCAGCCATTATACTGACTCTCTGCCTAACTATATCAACTTCCAAATAGGAAATAAATAATAATGAAATTATCGTGACCAATTTTTTAAAAATCTACTAAATATCTACCTTTTTTAAAATTAATATTTTTAAATTATGAATATCATCACTAATTCTCCAAAAAACTTCAGCTCGCAGCTGTTCTACGTGTTTTTCGTGACATTTTGCGTTTTAACATCTCACAATTTGTTTTATTTAAATAAAATTATTTGTTTATTTTATTAAAATTATTATTTTATTTTAATAAAATTATTATTTTATTTTAATAAAATTATTATTTTATTTTAATAAAATTATTATTTTATTTTAATAAAATTATTATGTTATTTTAATAAAATTATTATTTTATTTTAATAAAATTATTATTTTATTTTAATAAAATTATTATTTTATTTTAATAAAATTATTATTTTATTTTAATAAAATTATTATTTTATTTTAATAACATTATTATTTTATTCTAATAAAATTATTACTTTATTCTAATAAAATTGTTAATTTATTCTAATAAATTATTATTTTATTTTCTTGAAATACATTTCTCTAATTTCTCCATTTTAAATCTTTTAGAAGGTTTTTTTATAACTACATTTAATGAAAACTCATTCGAGCAGATTCAATTTAAAATTGATTCACTCTTTAGTTTTTATGTAGGTCGATCATTAATGTTAGTTTACGTTAATAATTAATTTCAGCTCAATTTAACTAAGTATATATAACTGTAATCAGCTGAACAGGTAGCTGAGTCGGCAACGACTCTCGGTTTGACCAATAATGAAAGGTCCTAGGTTCAAGTGCAACCAATGCCCTAGTAACCCAAAGGCGCAAATGAAAATATGCAGCCTAAGTGGCCTGGAAGCCCGTTCGGGTTATACGCCACTATAACAATGCTCGTCATCACTTTTTATTAACATCCTCAATTGATATTATTATTTATTTATTATTATTAATTAAATACCACAAGAACAACAACAGCAATTCAATGCCTTAGTCATTTATTAAACGCCAAAAAGAGAATTTTCATGTTTAAATGTCTGGAAAGTTTGAGTTCATAAGAATGCCTTATAACAACATTCAGAATGTAATTCAGAAAGTAATGATGATGATTATTATTATTAAATTAATACCCTTGTTATCTTTTATTTCCAACCCATCCCTTTCCAAAGCCACCTCCATCACCAAAGATCCCATCCAGATTTCCTTGGGATGATGGACTACTTTCCAAGAGAGTGCATATACACCCAATCTTGGCTAAATTCCGCCCACCAAGTCGATAGATCCCTCTTTATCCTCTTCCCATCTGTCCCGTGTGATGATGATGACGACGATGGTGATGATGATGATGCTGCTGCTGCTTGTGATCCATTTTCTGCGTGCTCTTCGGCCTTGCAGAAGATGCCCAAGAACACGAAGAGGAAAATAAAGACGATGACAAATCTCATTTTGCAGCTTCCTTTCCTTTCTTGTTTTTTTTGTTAAACAAAAATGAAGAGTTTTGCAGAAAAAAACTAGAAGTGATGAAATCTCGCATAACCCACCTTCATATATATAGGGAAAGGAATATAGAGTCAGTATAACTATAACTATTATGAGATAATAATAATAAAAAAAATTATTATTGTTATTGTTGTTAATATTAACATTTTGTTTTTTCTTTTTTGCTTTACGTCGTGGGTGTGAGTGTGAGAAGCGTAAGCGATCTAATTGTTATTAATATAATTAAAATAAATATAATAATAATAAATAAACATAATAATAACAATTATTAACATCATTTTTATTTATTTTCATTTTTATTATTAATTTTACTTTTACTATTATTA
>OX030971.1:2696850-2714350 GCA_943735955.1 Piscicola geometra | reverse complement strand
CCATTAAAAACTCTCATTCTTATCCAGCATCAGCGGAAGCTGCCAAACGATTGTTACTATCGCCAGTATCAACTGTAGAGTGTGAAAGAGGATTCAGTTGACAAAACTTAATAAAATAGTATAAATATGGAAAATTTATAAAATTTAATGAATATCTCTATTGAAAGTGAAGAAGTTAAAGAAATAGACTTTAAATATATTTACAAACTTAATGCGAATAAAAAACAACTCGGAATAATGAATTAACCATTATATCAGTTTGAATATGCATAAACAAGTTTTTTTTAACATTAAATTTATATTTGTCTAAAAGATTCTCTATAAACTATAGCTATAATCTGTGTTTTTAACTTGTGATAAATAAATTAAATGTTTTCTTCATTGTCTTAAAAAAGATGTAATGTTCACTTTATACAAATAAATCTAAAAATTAGAATAATTATAAAACGAAAAAGACACTCTCTTTGTAGGGAGGTTTTATGATTTGAAGCCCACTAGGAGCTTATTGAGGGTGAGTTTAAAAATAAATTAGTGCGCATTATGCACGGGACTTTAAAAAAAATTTGCCCCACAAAATTTTGACCCAGCGTGGGCCCTGGTAGTAGTAGTAGTAGTAGTAGTAGTAGTAGTAGTAGTAGTAGTAGTAGTAGTAGTAGTAGTAGAAGTAGTAGTAGTAGTAGTAGTAGTAGTAGTAGTAGTAGTAGTAGTAGTAGTAGTAGTAGTAGTAGTAGTAGTAGTAGTAGTAGTAGTAGTAGTAGTAGTAGTAGTAGTAGTAGTAGTAGTAGTAGTAGTAGTAGTAGTAGTAGTAGTAGTAGTAGTAGTAGTAGTAGTAGTAGTAGTATATAGTATTAGTAGTAGTAGTAGTAGTGGTAGTAGAGTAGTAGTAGCAGTGGTAGTAGTAGCAGAATTATTATCATTATTATTATTATTAGTTTTATTATTAATATTATTATTATTATTTGTGCTATTATTTTTATTATTTATGTTATTAGTAGTAGTAGTAGTAGTAGTAGTAGTAGTAGTAGTAGTAGTAGTGGTAGTAGAGTAGTAGTAGCAGTAGTAGTAGAAGCAGTATTATTAATATAATTATAATTATAATAATAATAATTATTATTATTAGTAGTAGTAGTAGTAGTAGTAGTAGTAGTAGAATAGTAATGATAGTAGTAGTAGTAGTAGTAGTAGTAGTAGGAGTAGTAGAAGTAGTAGTAGTAGTAGTAGTAGTCGTAGTATTAGTAGTAGTGGTAATAGTATTTGTAGAAGCAGTAGTAGTAGTATTAGTAGTAGTAGTTGTAATAGTAGTGGTAGTAGAGTAGTAGTAGTAGAAGTTGTAGTAGTAGTAGTTGTAATAGTAGTAGTAGTAGTAGAAGTTGTAGTAGTAGTAGTAGTATTGGAGTAGTAGTTGATTTGAAATAATAGAGAATGATGATGTTGGTGCTGTGGTGATGTTGTATTGGTAAAGACAATGATTCTGTGGCAATGGTGATCGTGGTGATGTGGGTGAGGTTGATTGTTTGTTATTAAAATTGATATATATATATATACATATATTGGAGGAGTCAAACATCTTGTATTACGTCACAGTATGCCTTTTAACTTATTCCACTTCAAGATTTGTTTGCTCAGTTGAAGATGTCGCAGCCTCAACACCAGCGGCAAGAAGTCCAAGAGAAATGATGATGTTGGTGCTGTGGTGATGGTTGAATGCTGTATTGGTAAAGACAATGATTCTGTGGCAATGGTGATGTGTGTGAGGTTAGATCATTAAGGTTGATTTATTTAAATTGATATATATACATATATTGGAGGAGTCTAACAACCTGTTTTATTCAACAAATTTATATCAAAGCGCTTTCGAATTGGAGAAAAATGCGCTATAGAAATAGTTTTAAATGATTGATTGATTGATTGATTGATTGATTGATTGATTGATTGATTGATTGATTGATTGATTGATTGATTGATTGATTGATTGATTGATTGATTGATTGATTGATTGATTGATTGATTGATTGATTGATTGATTGATTGATTGATTGATTGATTGATTGATTGATTGATTGATTGATTGATTGATTGATTGATTGATTGATTGATTGATTGATTGATTGATTGATTGATTGATTGATTGATTGATTGATTGATTGATTGATTGATTGATTGATTGATTGATTGATTGATTGATTGATTGATTGATTGATTGATTGATTGATTGATTGATTGATTGATTGATTGATTGATTGATTGATTGATTGATTGATTGATTGATTGATTGATTGATTGATTGATTGATTGATTGATTGATTGATTGATTGATTGATTGATTGATTGATTGATTGATTGATTGATTGATTGATTGATTGATTGATTGATTGATTGATTGATTGATTGATTGATTGATTGATTGATTGATTGATTGATTGATTGATTGATTGATTGATTGATTGATTGATTGATTGATTGATTGATTGATTGATTGATTGATTGATTGATTGATTGATTGATTGATTGATTGATTGATTGATTGATTGATTGATTGATTGATTGATTGATTGATTGATTGATTGATTGATTGATTGATTGATTGATTGATTGATTGATTGATTGATTGATTGATTGATTGATTGATTGATTGATTGATTGATTCAGGGGCAAAATACCTCTCGATTTTTCTGAATTCTGCAACCTTAATGGGAAGGATGCTGAAACTTTGCAAAGACAGCTCAAAATCAAATCAACAAGTTTACGTGCGGATCAGTCTGATCTCATTGCATTTATCGAACTGCAAGAACTCTTTTGAGCCACAAGCCTTCAGCCCGAGTTGCACTATGTGCTCGATGTTGCTCTGAGTCTGCCATTTACTTCATAAGATACAGAAAGGGCATTTTCTAAACTTCGGCTTATTAACATTCATCTTAGGACGACTGTATCTGCATTAGAGGTCGGACATGGACGATTTTTCATTCCCGGTCCCGTCCCGTTCCCGAAATTTGTTTTCCCGTCCCGTTCCGTTCCCGATGAGACATCAGAATTTTGATTCCCGTCCCGTCCCATTCCCGCAACTCGATTCCCGGTTCTGACCCGTTCCCGAAACTTTTATATATTTATTCATTTTCGCTGCCGTTTTCACTGGTCCCAAACTTGCTAGTTCTAACATTTTTTAAAATTTATTATTCGAAAGTCAGAGAATATTTCTTTGAAAAAAATAAAAAAAACACGATTTAAATTTAAATTTATTGAAATGAAAGTATTGAAGTTTGTCATTGTTTTTGAGTAATTCAATCAAGTCTTTATTGCTTTTCACACGGGTTAAACCGTTAAGAGTTTCAGCTTTCAAATGAGATGATTTTGGTTCTTAAGTTAAACGACCACATATTGAGAAATTCCGTTCACAGGGAATATAACTTGCAGATATACTAAACAAAATTTTGGCTACTTCTTGTAGTGTTTTAAAATTGCTCATTTTACTCCAATAAAATAAAAACATCTTTATAATCTTCAATTTTTTTGTGACGTATTTGTACAATTCATCCTCTTTTGAATTTTTTTCGTTCATTATTATTAATTCTTCAATAATGTTAGAAATATTTTTTTTGACAACATTCTTATTCTCCACAACTGCAAATTTGAAATCATTCGTATAATTTGATAGTATAATAATTTTATTATAATTTTAACGTTATAAAAACAAACATAATAGGTCTAAATAACCATCATTTGATTTTTTTTTCAACGGCACTGCAGCTTGGTCTGGCTGTACAGAATAGAATTAAATTTTCTCTAATGAAAGTCTTGGTTTTTATTTCTTTTCTATCCCAAACTTTTTTCCAATTATTCTTTCATACTGGGGATGCAACAAACATGCTGTCCTATGATTCTAACTTGTCTTTAGCTCCTCAAATTCTATCTGTCTCTAAATCTTGCTACTTCCACATCCATCGTATTAAACAGCTTTTTCCTTGCAACTTCTTGTATCTTCTCTAGTTCTGTCCAGGATTGATTATTGCAACTCTCTTTACTATGGTCTCCCTGATACTACTTTGGCTCCTCTAAATAAAGCCTTCAATTGTGCTGTTCGTCTTGTTGCTCGTGCTCCTTAGTTTTCTCACATGTCTCCTTATCTTCGTTTGTTACATTGGCTACCTTTGAGATCTAGAGTGACTTTTAAAATATGTTTAAATATGTTTAAAATTCATAACTGTAATGCTCCAATCTATCTTAAAAATCTAATTAAACAACCCCCTAAATCTGGTCTAAGATCATCCACCTTTAATCGTTCTTTTCGTTTTCCAGTTAAACACTCTTTTGCTAAACGTTCTTTTTCTTACTGTGGTCCTCTTTTATGGAATTCTTTACCTTCTTCTTTAACTTCAACTAAGTCACTCATAACTTTCCGTCGAGGCCTGAAGACGTACTTGTTTGGAACGTGATGGCTGAGCGCTTTTGTTCGCTTAGTAAAGGGCGCTATATAAATTATTAGTGATTGATTGATTGATTGATTGATTGATTGAATAAGATCAATGGCATCTTTTCTTTTGTCGAAATGATCAACTAAGCAATCATTTGGATATTAATCATTCAAATTCAAAGTATTAATTTATAAAAGTAAAACAATTTAACTGACCATTTTGATTTCATCTGAAAAGTTTATTTCATCACCCAGTTCTAATCTCCCTTATATATGGACTCACCATAACAACTTCAAATTTAGTGTTGGAGATTTCGACATTGGCAATGGTGGCTTCGTTATACATTTCTATTGCATTTAATACTTATTTTAAGTACGAAGTATTGATGAAATAAAGATGTCCATACTTAGAAGATAGCTGAAAAAACATTGTTAAAGAATCCAATCCCAATAACTGTTAATCCCGTTTTTCTCGTTCCCGATTTAAAAGTTCATTCCTGTTCCCGTCTTTTACCGTTCCCGATTTGAATATTGATTCCCGTTCCCGTCCCGAAAACCTATTCCCGGTTCCCAACTTTTCCCGTCCTGAAATTAATTTTCATTCCCGTTCCCGCGAGAGTCCCGCGGGTACCCGGTCCTACCTCTAATCGATATACATTATAACTAAAGATCGTATAAAATTTAAATTAATGATGATGATGATGATTGTGATGCAGCTGCTGCTGATGATGATGATGATGAGGATGATGATAATGAATATGATGATGATGTTGAAGATCATGATCATGATGATAATAATACTAGTTATTTAAGAACAATAACAATAATAATAGTAATAATAATAATAGTAGCAATAATAAGAATAATATTAGTAGTTATATTGACTCTATATATCCTTTCCTATCTTTTTTATTTCATAATGCATCAATCGATAGACTTTCCTGTTGGTTTAGCTTGAAATCACAAAAAGACAAACATTTGGCTTCGATTTCAACTAATCAAGGTGTTGAAACAGCTACATTTTATCAGATTTTTATAAAAAGTAATCAAAATTTCAAAGAAATAAAAATGAATCACTTAATGATAGAAAATGCAATTGTTTTTGAACCAGTTACTCAAGCAAAAAATAATCCACATATAAAAGAATAAAAACGAACCCATAAATGATAAAAATTAATTTTTCACACATGATTTTCGAATAAACGAGTTTTTCAACATTAGGTGGATCTAAAGAGACTCTTTTCTTGATAACTATGTGTCCTGACGAGCTGAATAGACGTTCACATGCAATGGCGCAACCAGGGGGGCTGGGGAGCCAAATACGAAGGGTCTCGCAATTTTTCAAAAAACGATGAGTGTTTTTGGTAGGGGGGTAATTAATTTTTTAATATGCCATGGGATAATGATATTTTCTCTGGATGGTCATCGGGTCTATATCTCACGAAACATTTCATATGTCAACACAGAACATAGAGATCCCACCAAAATAACACTAACATGTCACAAATTCTGAGAAAAAAAGAGCACCACTAGACCTTAACTACACTATTGAATCTATAAACTTTTCATATGTGAATTTTTCAAGTCATGACAAGTATATAGAGAACAACGCAGATAGACAAAATAACTCCCGAGCTTTAAGAATTATCCAACCTTCATGGAAAGGATGCTGAAACTGTGCAAAGACAGCTCAAAATCACATCAACAAGTTTACGTGCGGATCAGTCTGATCTCATTGCATGTATCGAACTGCAAGAACTTTTTTGAGCCACAAGCCTTCAGCCTGAGTTGCACTATGTGCTCGATGTTGTTCGGACTCTGGCAGTTACTTCATCAGATGCAGAAATAGCATTTTCTAAATTTCGGCCTAATAAAAATTATCTTAAGACGACTGTATCTGCATGTCGTTTGCAAAACTTGTTTGAGAATATCTGCTACCATAACCGCTACTGCCCTTCTTCCAGTAGGGGGAGGTTGCACAAGATGGAACGGTTTTTGCACGTAGTCTCATAGCTCAATTGCATAACCAATAAATTAAATGAAAAAAGATTTTCACAAACTGATCAAAAAATTATTTTGTGATTGAGAACACAACAAAATGTATTTTGAACTAAATTTGTCAAAAAATATATAAACTGTTTGGGATCTTATATCAAACCTATTTTATACTTTTTACCTTAGTTTAAAATGATGACGTAACTCTAAGAATACTATGCAATTTAGTTTTTAGTTTTTCTTTTGTATCATTAATAAACTATCTAAATTCTTTACCAATTATAACTGGTAGTTTTTATTTAGCCCATTTACCGCCACTACCCGAAAAAAAAGTTAACATGAATTTCAAATTAAGACTTGCATTATATGGTAATAACAATAACTAAATCAAAACTAAAAACAATTATTTAATGAGTTTAAATGGGAAGAAATGTTGCGAAAACGAAACATGTGCGAGAAGTGTGACAGAATTTTAAGCAGTAAACAATCATAAATAAATGGATTCAACCCACATTTATTTAACCAGAAATAATTTTCAATTGCAAATAGTTCGATAAAATTATGACTTCTTATTATTTTATTAGTTATAAAAATTATTATTATTATTTTAAATACAACAAAGCCAAATATTTAACGTGAACTACAACAGCACTCATAAACTGTCGTGCTGTTTCGAAGACGACACTGACGACGAATGTTATCTTTATTTTATTTTCATAATCAATCCATGAGAGGTGAAGAAATTATATTTTTTCTGAATAAATGCTTCAAAGGTAAAGTATTTGCGGTTTCAAATTTTTCGCAAAACATACAAATAAAAAATTCAAATATTATTTTGAATATATAAAAGTTTAATTTAAGTATTAACTATCTTTTCACGCTGAAATTAAAACTAAACTAGTATAAAAATACTAAAATCAAATGAAAAAATTGAACAATTAACTAAGCAAAGAAAGATTGTTTAGAGAAATGTTAAATGTGAAAACAGGAAATAAAATATTATGAATATTGAAATTAAAAAATTAACTTATGAAATCAAAATTTCTAATTTATTGTGCAAAAAATGTGAGAAAAAACTCGGTTTTGAAACAACAAAAAAAGATAAAATTGGTCTTACGAAAAGGCAACAGCAGCGTGAACAGGTTGCACAATTAAATTAAATTAAATTTAATTCAAGTTTATTGAAATTAAATTAAAGTTGAGCCTTACCAACACTCTTTGCTGCTTGTGCCCTTGATTATCGATATACATTAAAACTTAAGATCGTATCAAATTTAAATTATGAATAATGATGATGATAATGATGATGATGATAATGATGATGATGATGATGGTGGTGATGAGGATGGTGGTGATGATGATGATGATGATGGTGGTGATGATGATGATGATGATGGTGATGATGAGGATGATGATAATGAATATGATGATGATGTTGATGATCATGATCTGGATGATAATAATACTAATTATTTAAGAACAATAACAATGATAATAGTAATAATAATAACAGTAGCAATAATAATAAAAATATTAATAGTAATTATTATATTGACTCTATATATCCTTTCCTATATTCCATAATACATCAATCGATTGACTTTCCTGTTGGTTTAGCTTGAAATCACAAAAGGACAAACATTTGGCTTCGATTTCAACTGATCAAGCAAATCGGTAGGTGTTGAAACAGCTGCGTGGTGATGATGATGATGATCAGTTATATTGACTCTATATATCCTTTCTTATATACATATTCCTATATATATGAAGGTGGGTTATGCGGGATTTCATCACTTCTAGTTTTTTCAGCAAAACTCTTCATTTTTGTTTAACAGAAAAAACAAGAAAAGAAAGGAAGCTGCAAAATGAGATTTTTCATCGTCTTCATTTTCCTCTTCGTGTTCTTGGGCATCTTCTACAAGGCCGAAGAGCACCCAGAAAGTGGATCAGCGTCATCATCAGAAGCTCCATTGCCTTCTTCATCATCGTCATCATCATCATCATCATTATCATCAAAAGAGAGAGATGGGACTTCAGAAGGGGGCTTAGTTGGGGAGAAGAGGGTGAGAAGGAGGAAGAGGGGCTTTGACTTACCCACCCTTCATGGGCATCGATTAATGCTTGATATAGTCAAAGATATAATGAATTCTAAGAGAGATAGTGGGAAACCTAATGTGGATCCTAAAAAAATGGAAGAGTATGGAAAATAACCCATCCCGAGAAGTCTGGATTGGATCTTTGGTGCTGCTGGGAGTGGATTTGAAAAGGATGGAGTGTGATTTAATGCTGCTAATAATTTAATAATTATAATAATTTAATTACAACTACATTAATAATAATAATAATACTTTTCTGAATTGTTTTGCAAGAATTGTGTAAAGACACTCTGGCGTGCTGGAACTTTTGGGAGATTTCAACACGAAACTTGCTTTTCAGTTTTCAATAAATGATTAAGGCATTCAATTGCTCTTTTTGTTCTTTTAGTTCTTAATTAATAATAATAATAAATGAAAATAATAATAATGACGAGCACTATTATAGCGGCGTATAACCCGAACAAGCTTCCATAGGCAACTTAGGCTGCATATTTGGTTATGGTGATTATGATGCTGATAATAATGATGATAATGGTGTTGATGATGATGGTGGTGGTAGTGATGATGATTGTGCTAGTGATGAGGATAGTGGTGGTGGTGATGATGATGATGATGATGATGATAATGATGGTGGTGGTGGTGGTGATGATGATGGTGATGATGATGATAATGATGGTTGTGATGGTGTTGAGGGTGATGATGATGGTGATGATGATGATGATGATGGTAGTGGTGTTGGTGGTGATGATGATGGTGGTGATGATGATGATGGTAGTAATGGTGGCGGTGGTGGTGGTGGTGATGATAATGGTAAGGATGATGATGATGTTAGTAATGATATAAAATTTTCTGTTAGAAAGAGTTTTTGTTAAATTTAAGAAAATCTTTCAAAAAAAATTGAAGCGTAAAATTTGAAAGTTTATTAATGGTTCTAGGATAAAGATCCTCCGGATAAAAAGTTCTCGGATAAAAAGTCTTCCGGATAAAAAGTCTTCCGGATAAAAAGTCCTCCGGATAAAAAGTCCTCCGGATAAAAAGTCCTCCGGATAAAAAGTTCTCCGGATAAAAAGTTCTCTTGATTAAAAGTCTTCCGGATAAAAAGTCTTCAGGAGAAAAATGAATTAAAATAGTATATTCTAGATGTAGCAAGTGCAGAAACTGAAGCACCCAATGGTGTTCAAGACTCCAGTTTATAGTCCTATAGACTGACTGATTGACTGAATGACTGATTTAACCAAAATAAAAATAAAAAATTTATTATTTTAATAAATTAATTAAATAACTATTTCAAGTAGTTTCATGTTTAGAATAGTCGTTCAGAAAACAGTATGTCCTTCAACTGCAGAGCTCATATGCCTGGTAAATAAGGTAGCCAGTGGGAGATGTAGGATAAAAAGCCTCTCGGAGAAAAAGTCTCCTTGTTAATATTTTTGTATAAATAAAACGGATTTTTTAATAAACTCTTTTCACAATTTTAAATAAATAAAACAAACTATATATTTTTAAAATTACATTATTAAAACGAACTATAATTATAACTCTAACGGATTTTTTTATAGATTCGTTTTACAATTTTAAATAAATAAAACGGACTATATTTTTTAAATTACATAATTAAAACGAACTTTAAATTGTCAAATTTAATAAATTATTAAACACAATACGAATTATTTAACACAATATAAATTTTATTGATTGATTGTGATAGTCATCAACCTTATATACCTTCAATCAATCATTCACTAATAATTTGTATAGCGCCCTATAATAAGTGAACAAAAGCGCTCAGCCATCACGTCCCAAACAAGTACGTCTTCAGGCCTCGACGGAAAGTTATGAGTGCCTTAGTTGAAGTTAAAAAAGAAGGAAAAGAATTCCATAAAAGAGGACCACAGTAAGAAAAAGAACGTTTAGCGAAAGAGTGTTTAACTGGAAAATGATTTAGGGGGTTGTTTAATTAGATTTTTAAAATAAATTGGAGCATTACAGTTATGAATTTTAAACATATTTAGACATATTTTAAAAGTCACTCTAGATCTCAAAGGTAACCAATGTAACAAACGAAGATATGGAAAAATGTGAGAAAACTTAGGAGCACGAGCAACAAGACGAGCAGCACAATTAAAGGCTTTATTTAGAGGAGCTAAAGTAGTATCAGAGAGTTGCAATAATCAATCCTGGAGAGAACTAGAGAAGATACAAGAAGCTGTAAGGTAGAATCATCGAGAAAAGAAAAAAGCTGTTAAATACGACGAATGTGGAAGTAACAAGATTTAGAGACAGATAGAATTTGAGAAGCTAAAGACAAGTTAGAATCGAAAATAAAACCAAGGCTACGAATAGAAGATGAAGGGTTTAGAGAGAGTGAAGAGGGGGGAGGCAAAACTAAAGAAGGAAGAGATAGTAAAAACTTTGATTTTTATTGAAATATATGAGCTCAAATTTGTCCGGATTAAGTTTGAGAAACATAGAAGAAGCCCAAAAGATTATAGATTGAAGACAGAGAGTTATTTTATTAACAGTAAGGTCAAGAGAAGAGTCAGTGAAAGATGTATAAATATAGGAGTCGTCAGCATAAATTTGACTGTTTAAAGAAGATGACGAAATAATTTATTTTCAAAAAACATAAATTATATTTTTATATATTTTATATATTATTTAAAAAATCACAATTACTTGAGATTTTGAGGGTAGACAAAGTACGTTCTCAAGTCCCAAAGCTGCATGGGAAATAAGCTGGAACCCTCTACTCATGGGTGTCCACGCGAAACAACAACTGAAACAAAAACAAGGGTAGCAACAACTGAAACAAAAACAAGAGTAGCAACAACTGAAACAAAAACAAGGGTAGCAACAACTAAGACAAAAACAAAAACAAGAGAAGCAGCAACAACAAAAACAAGTTTTATAATAAAAACAACTAAACAACAAAAACTACAAAAAAACAAAAAAAAGCAGATGTTTTTCCGAACACTTGGGTTTCTCGTTACGGCATTCCGCTTCATCTTGTAACGGACCGAGAAGGCCAATCTGAGCCCGAACTCATGAGTCATCTTCTTGCATTGATCGTTCCTTCACCGTTTTCAAACTCACAAACCCCTGATGAATGCCTTCTACAACCAAACTCCACCGAAGTCTGATTGCCAGCAACGCCATCCGCCACATCTTTCAGAACACGTCTGCTCATTTGAGTACATACGTGCTTTTTGAAAATATTGTGGAAGACGCAGTCGAAAAAAGAAGAGCAACAGTAGAACAACAGTAGAACAACAGTAGAACAACAGTAGAACAACAGTAGAACAACAGTAGAACAACAGTAGAACAACAGTAGAACAACAGTAGAACAACAGTAGAACAACAGTAGAACAACAGTAGAACAACAGTAGAACAACAGTAGAACAACAGTAGAGCAACAGTAAAATACCAGTAAAACAACCGTAGAACAACAGTAGAACAACAGTAGAACAACAGTAGAACAACAGTAGAACAACAGTAGAACAACAGTAGAACAACAGTAGAACAACAGTAGAACAACAGTAGAACAACAGTAGAACAACAGTAGAACAACAGTAGAACAACAGTAGAACAACAGTGGAACAACAGTAGAACAACAGTAGAACAACAGTAGAACAACAGTAGAACAACAGTAGAACAACAGTAGAACAACAGTGAAACAACAGTAAAACAACAGTAGAACAACAGTAAAACAACAGTAGAACAACAGTAGAACAACAGTAAAACAACAGTAAAACAACAGTAGAATAATAGTAGAACAACAGTAGAACAACAAACAGTAGAACAACAGTGGAACAACAGGAGAACAACAGTAGAACAACAGTAAAACAACAGTAGAACAACAGTAGAACAACAGTAGAACAACAGTAAAACAACAGTAGAACAACAGTAGAACAACAGTAGAACAACAGTAGAACAAAAGTAGAACAAAATGTAGAACAACAGTAAAACAACAGTAGAACAACAAACAGTAGAACAACAGTGGAACAACAGTAAAACAACAGTAGAACAACAGTAGAACAAAAGTAGAACAACAGTGGAACAACAGTAGAACAACAGTAGAACAACAATAGAACAAAAGTAGAACAACAGTAGAACAACCGTAGAACAACAGTAGAACAACAGTAGAACAACAGTAGAACAACAGTAGAACAACAGTAAAACAATAGTAGAACAACAGTGGAACAACAGTAGAACAACAGTAGAACAACAGTAAAACAACAGTAGAACAACAGTAGAACAACAGAAGAACAACAGTAGAACAACAGTAGAACAAAAGTAGAACAACAGTAGAACAACCGTAGAACAACAGTAGAACAACAGTAGAACAACAGTAGAACAACAATAGAACAACAGTAGAACAACAGTAAAACAATAGTAGAACAACAGTGGAACAACAGTAGAACAACAGTAGAACAACAAACAGTAGAACAACAGTGGAACAACAGGAGAACAACAGTAGAACAACAAACAGTAGAACAACATAAACAACAGGAGAACAACAGTAGAACAACAGTAAAACAACAGTAGAACAACAGTAGAACAACAGTAGAACAACAGTAGAACAACAGTAGAACAACAGTAGAACAACAGTAGAACAACAGTAGAACAACAGTAGAACAACAGTAGAACAACAGTAGAACAACAGTAGAACAACAGTAGAACAACAGTAGAACAACAGTAGAACAACAGTAGAACAACAGTAGAACAACAGTAGAACAACAGTAGAACAACAGTAGAACAACAGTAGAACAACAGTAGAACAACAGTAGAACAACAGTAGAACAACAGTAGAACAACAGTAGAACAACAGTAGAACAACAGTAGAACAACAGTAGAACAACAGTAGAACAACAGTAGAACAACAGTAGAACAACAGTAGAACAACAGTAGAACAACAGTAGAACAACAGTAGAACAACAGTAGAACAACAGTAGAACAACAGTAGAACAACAGTAGAACAACAGTAGAACAACAGTAGAACAACAGTAGAACAACAGTAGAACAACAGTAGAACAACAGTAGAACAACAGTAGAACAACAGTAGAACAACGGAAAAACAACAGTAGAACACAAAGAAATACAGAAGAACACACAAAGAAATACAATTTACAAGAAAACACGATAAAAAAATAAATAATTTCCTACTCATTGGCCCCGCCATCTGCGAGGGGACTATTGTAGCGGCCTACATTATAGCGGTCCACATATAAGCACGCACATGCTAGTATTGCATAGATTAAAATTTAATTATTTAATATTTGACTCGGCAAAAATCTAAATAAATTTGTCTTTGATTATCCATCGTTTACTATCTTATCTTAACTTTTTTTAAATTTATCTTTTAAAACTGATCTTAACTTTCTTAAAACTTTATCAAATAACAAATACTTTTATCAACTCATTTATCAAATAGAAACGCAAATTCTATTTTGATACAAATAGCTAAAAAAATAGTCCTATTTCGCATGCGCAAAGAAAGTTTGGACGGGAGACCGAATATGGATGGAACATATAAAAGTGGGTTATGCGAGATTTCATCACTTCTAGTTTTATTCAGCAAAACCATCATCATTACCACAATCATCACCACCACCACCATCATCATCATCATCATCGCAATCATCATCACCAGTGATTTTCCAGTTCGGATTTTTCAGTTCAAGTTCAAGTTACAGTTATGAAAAATTTAATTTTTCAGTTACTATTCAAGTTACAGTTATGCAAATTTTAATTTTTCAGTTACTATTTCAGTTACAGTTATTTTTGTTAGTTACATTTACAGTTAATCAAGATGGAGAAAAAATGAATTTTTATTTATAATACAGCCCAAATTAATGTTTGAAAGTCAAATTATTTAAAAGATTTATAAATATATTATTCATAATATACGCTGTTCATTTTCATAAATGTCTTCAATTCCAGATTTTTGCTGAGACGATTTTTTCCCTGCAGTTGGGTCTCCGCACACTTAAAACACCCTTACCACATACGCTTGTAAAGCGGGAGCTGAAACAATGTCTTGCGCAAAAGAAGCTAATAATCTAGGGTACTCAATAATTTAAGTGCTAACATTTCTCCTGTATGTGGGTGAGACACAGAATGAACATTTAGCAGGACCTGAATTGCACGACGCATTGATGGATTATAGAAGGATGCTGAGATCCCAAGACAGGAAAGTGTAAGACCCTTCTTAGTCCAGCAATCCATGCTAATGACAACGCGATGTCCAGTTTGAAGATCTTTACGAATTCGATCTTTTACATTGTTCTTAAAATCTTTTATCAAAGAAATATTTTTCTTTTAACCTAAATGATAGAAATTGCATATATTTATGACTGTTTAATAATTAAACTTTAATTGAAATTATTTAAATGACTTTTAAGTTATGCTCATAACTTGGTAAATAATATAAAAAAATGTAAATACGTAAATAATTATCAACTGCAGTGTGTTGCTTGGTAGTTTTCTCCTTATCATTATCATCCTCTTCTGAAACCTGACATTGGCTTTTGTCGCATGAAGCTTCGTAAATAAAATTGGCCCATACGGCATTTTCTTGTTTTCTGCCGCTATTAACTTTAAACATTTCATTAAAATTTGTATAATTCAACTGGTCAAAAAAAAGTAACTATGTAAAACCTTAAATTAATACAATCGGACTCGAAGAATAAAATAAATTAATAATATTATTGCTCAAAAACGTGCATCCGCCAATGTTTTATCTTGTAGCGCTTCCCATCTTTTAAGTAGATATTTTTTAGTTACTATTCAGTTAGTATTCTTGTTTTTCATTTTATATTTCAGTTATAGTTATGCATTGAATTACAGTTACAGTTAAAGTTACAGTTGACTGAGTTCATATTTTTCTGTTAATTTACCAATTCAGTTACAGTTACAGTTAACTGGAACAACACTGATCATCACCATCATCATCATCATCATCGCAATCATCATCACCATCATCATCATCATCATCACTGATTCTCCCAAAAATATTTCACTTGCAGCTGTTTCAACATCTAACGATTTGTTTGATCAGTTGAAATCGAAGCCAAATGTTTGTTCTTTTGTCATTTCAAGCTAAACCAACAAGAAAGTCTATCGATTGATGTATTATGGAAGAAAAAAATCTAGAAGGGGTAGTAGTAGTAGTAGTGGTAGTGGTGGTGGTTGTGGTGGAGGTGGTGGTAGTAGTAGTAGTGGTGGTGGTTGTGGTGGAGGTGGTAGTAGTAGTAGTAGTGGTTATTAATATTTTTATTATTAAATGACTTTCAACTTGTTCACATCTCACGATTTGTTTGCTTAGTTTAAATCACAAACATCATTTTTTAAACAAATTTTATTGATAAAAGTTTCAACTTTTTAACATAAGACGCTAAACAATAAGATTTGTGGTCAGTAATAATATTAATGCTAATAATAAAAATACTAATAATAATAGTTATATTGACTCTATATACCCTTTCCTATATACATATTCCTATATATATGAAGGTGGGTTATGCGGGATTTCATCACTTCTAGTTTTTTTCAGCAAAACTGTTCATTTTTGTTTAACAGAAAAAACAAGAAAAGAAAGGAAGCTGCAAAATGAGATTTTTCATCGTCTTCATTTTCCTCTTCGTGTTCTTGGGCATCTTCTGCAAGGCCGAAGAGCACCCAGAAAGTGGATCAGCATCATCATCAGAACCTCCATTGCCTTCTTCAGCATCGTCATCATCACCATCACAAGAGAACGATGGGGCCTCAGAAGGGGGTTTGGTTGGGGAGAAGAGGGTGAGGAGGAGGAAGAGGGGCTTTGATTTACCCACCTTTCATGGGTATCGATCAATGGAACTTATAAGTCATTATAATGCTCAGAAAGACATGGTGAATCGCAATGCGATGGATATGATTGGAAAATAACCCATCCCGAGAAGTCTGGATTGGGTCTTTGGTGCTGCTGGTGGTGGATTTGAAAAGGATGGAGTGTGATTTAATGCTGCTAATACTTTAATAATAATAATAATTAAATTACAACAATAATAATAATACTTTTCTGAATTATTTTGCAAGAATTGTGTTAAAACACTCTGGCGTGCTGGAACTTTTGAAAGATTTCAACACGAAACTTGCTTTTCAGTTTTCAATAAATGATTAAGGCATTCAATTGCTCTTTTTGTTCTTTTAGTTCTTAATTAATAATAATAATAAATGAAAATAATAATAATGACGAGCACTATTATAGTGGCGTATAACCCGAACGAGCTCCCCCACGCGGTGTCCAGACAATTCGTCGCAGGACAATTCGTCGCAGGACAATTCGTCGCAGGACAATTTGTCGCGGACAATTCGTCGCCAAAACTTGAAATGAACCGATATCAGTCAGTCGGGAGAGAGCTCCATCACGTCTCGAGTGGGCGTTTATTTCAGTTTTTCACGTTTCGACATACGTGTTTTCTTGTTCGACCAGCAACACCCGGATGTGCATGGCATAGTCAGGTTCAGTGTTGTATCGGCCCGCATATCCGTACTCTTGAACCTTACGCCAAAGGCACTGTTCATAGTGGAAATGACAGCCATGAATTTGTGCTTCGAAGATCCTGGTGAAAGCATTCATGGAAGCCTGTTCAAAATCGGTGATGATGGTCTCTGGTTGCAATCTTGGTGCTATTTCGACTAACTTTGTTAGTAGTGCCGTGTAGGTTGCTTCCGATTTGATTTTTAAAAATGCAAAGACACATGGAACATTTATTCCACCACTGGTTCCATGAATGGTGTACAATTGAGTGTAGTCAGCTGGACTAACTCTGAAGGTTCCGTCGGCAAATCACACTCGGCAAGAGCTTAGGAATTGCAGATCTTCGTCCGCTGCAAACAATAGGAAGTCTTTGAACGAGTGGAAAGAATTGGGTTTAGTTTGGTAAGAGGCAAAATAAAATACTTTGAATTAATAAGATTTTTTTTCATATTAGTTTAGTTTAGAGAGTTAAAAACCACGCAG
>OX030971.1:2686850-2691850 GCA_943735955.1 Piscicola geometra | reverse complement strand
CATCGTCATCATCACCATCACAAGAGAGAGATGGAACTTCAGAAGGGGGTTTAGTTGGGGAGAAGAGGGTGAGGAGGGAGGCGAATAGGGATAAGAAATTTTATTTACCCACCTTTCATCAGTATAAATCAATGAGTGATTCAATGGAACTTATAAGGCATTCTAAGGATGGGAAAGACATGGTGGATCCCAAAGCAATGGAAGATTTTGGAAAATAACCCATCCCGAGAAGTCTGGATTGGATCTTTGGTGCTACTAATGGTGGATTTGAAAAGGATGGAGTGTGATTTAATGCTGCTAATAATTTAATAATAATAATAATTTAATTACAACTACATTAATAATACTTTTCTGAATTATTTTGCAAGAATTGTGTAAAGACACTCTGGCTGCTGAAACTTTTGGGAGATTTCAACACGAAACTTGCTTTTCAGTTTTCAATAAATGATTAAGGCATTCAATTGCTCTTTTTGTTCTTTTAGTTCTTAATTAATAATAATAATAAATGAAAATAATAATAATGACGAGCACTATTATAGTGGCGTATAACCCGAACAAGCTTCCCCACGCGGTGTCCAGACAATTCGTCGCAGGACAATTCGTCGCGGACAATTTGTCGCCAAAACTTGAAATGATCAGATATCAGTCAGTCGGGAGAGAGCTCCATCACGTGTCGAGTGGGAGTTCATTTCAGTTTTTCACGTCTCGACATACGTGTTTTCTTGTTCAACCAGCAACACCCTAACTTATTTTATTCATCTTCTAAAATACGAAATGGGATTTTCGGAAATTAGCCTATACTTCTGCAACCAAAATCTTCGGGTTTTTGATGAGTGGATATCCATAGATCGAAATAAAAACAGCTCGAGCCTTTATTAAGTAATCGCAATGAACATAATGGAATTTAATATTTAATTAGAAGAAAATGTTCCGGTAAGTAGTCCTATAATAAAACTAATTAACCAAATTGATGTTGTGGCTGCATCGTCTCAAGAAATCGATTGATGATCGATTCTCGTAATCGAGCACAACAGTGCGCAGTCGAATATTCAGATCTCGATACTTCTTCTTTTGAGAGGAGGATCTTCGCCAGCAAGAAGACGCTCGATGATCATTTGCTTGTTGCTCTGCTCCTTCTGGAGTTTGACTGCTAAGCTCGGCAGAGTTGGATGTGCAACTTGAACTGACCGTGCAAATGCACTGTGCCATCCTTCCACTGTGTTGTTTGTACGAGGAGTGTTGTCACAAACAGCTTGGTAGCAATCCCAGATGTCCAAGGCAAAAAGAGGCCTCGTTCTTCGACCTCGTCGTTGACTTCCAAGGAACGTATCTTCAAAGTAGTTGAGGAGTTGATCAACTTCAGGAAACGTTGCGAGTCCCACTAGTTCTCCATGGACATGGATCTTATGCTCGTTGGGAACGTAGGCTAGAGCAACTAGCATCGGGATGTGCATGGCATAGTCAGATTCAGTGTTGTATCGGCCTGCATATCCGTTCTCTTGAACCTTACGCCAAAGGCACTGTCCATAGTGGAAATGACAGCCATGAATTTGTGCTTCGAAGATGCTGGTGAAAGCATTCATGGAAGCCTGTTCAAAATCGGTGATGATGGTCTCTGGTTGCAATCTTGGTGCTATTTCGACTAACTTTGTTAGTAGTGCCGTGTAGGTTGCTTCCGATTTGTTTTTTAAAAGTGCAAATACACATGGAACATTTATTCTACCACGGGTTCCATGAATGGTGTACAAATGAGGGTAGTCAGCTGGACTAACTCTGAAGGTTCCGTCGGCAAAGTTTGGAGCTCTGCGGGAAGATTATCATCGGCAGGATGTGGTAGCTGGCGGTATCTTCTGATGTTGCGTTTGCCTGTTTCAATCATTGAAGTTCAGCATTTTTTTTTCTTTCTCAGACAATTAAAATATTTGTATCAGTGATATTTGTATCAGTGATATAAATATCACTGATACAAATATCACTGATACAAATATCACTGATACAAATATCACTGATACAAGTATCACTGCTACAAATATTACTGATACAATTATCACTGATAAAAATATCACTGATACAAATATCACTGATACAAATATCATTGATACAAATATCACTGATAAAAATATCATTGATACAAATATCACTGATACAAATATCACTGATACAAACATCACTGATACAGATATCACTGATACAAATATTACTGATACAAATATCACTGATACAAATATTACTGATACAAATATCACTGATAAAAATATCTTTGATATAAATATCACTGATACAAATATCACTGATACAAATATCATTGATACAAATATCACTGATACAAATATCACTGATACAAAGATCACTGATACAAATATCACTGATACAAATATCACTGATACAAATATTACTGATACAAATATCACTGATACAAATATCACTGATACAAATATCATTGATAAAAATATCACTGATAAAAATATCATTGATACAAATATCACTGATACAAATATCACTGATACAAACATCACTGATACAGATATCACTGATACAAATATTACTGATACAAATATCACTGATACAAATATTACTGATACAAATATCACTGATAAAAATATCTTTGATATAAATATCACTGATACAAATATCACTGATACAAATATCATTGATACAAATATCACTGATACAAATATCACTGATACAAAGATCACTGATACAAATATCACTGATACAAATATCACTGATACAAATATTACTGATACAAATATCACTGATACAAATATCACTGATACAAATATCATTGATAAAAATATCACTGATACAAATATCATTGATAAAAATATCATTGATACAAATATCATTGATACAAATATCACTGATACAAATATCACTGATACAAATATTACTGATATAAATATCACTGATACAAATATCACTGATACAAGTATCACTGCTACAAATATTACTGATACAATTATCACTGATAAAAATATCACTGATACAAATATCACTGATACAAATATCATTGATACAAATATCACTGATACAAATATCACTGATACAAATATCACTGATACAAATATCACTGATACAAATATCACTGATAAAAATATCATTGATACAAATATCACTGATACAAATATCACTGATACAAATATCACTGATACAGATATCACTGATACAAATATTACTGATACAAATATCACTGATACAAATACTACTGATACAAATATCACTGATAAAAATATCTTTGATATAAATATCACTGATACAAATATCACTGATACAAATATCATTGATACAAATATCACTGATACAAATATCACTGATACAAAGATCACTGATACAAATATCACTGATACAAATATCACTGATACAAATATTACTGATACAAATATCACTGATACAAATATCACTGATACAAATATCATTGATACAAATATCACTGATACAAATATCACTGATACAAATATCACTGATACAAATATCACTGATACAAAGATCACTGAGACAAATATCACTGATACAAATATCACTGATATTATATATCACTGATACAAATATCATTGATACAAATATCATTGATACAAATATCACTGATACAAATATCACTGATACAAATATTACTGATATAAATATCACTGATACAAATATCACTGATACAAATATCACTGCTACAAATATTACTGATACAATTATCACTGATAAAAATATCACTGATACAAATATCACTGATACAAATATCATTGATACAAATATCATTGATACAAATATCACTGATAAAAATATCATTGATACAAATATCACTGATACAAATATCACTGATACAAATATCACTGATACAAATATCACTGATACAAATATCACTGATACAAATATCACTGATACAAATATTACTGATACAAATATCACTGATACAAATATTACTGATACAAATATCACTGATAAAAATATCATTGATACAAATATCACTGATACAAATATCACTGATACAAATATCACTGATACAGATATCACTGATACAAATATTACTGATACAAATATCACTGATACAAATATCACTGATACAAATATCACTGATACAGATATCACTGATACAAATATCACTGATACAAATATTACTGATACAAATATCACTGATACAAATATCACTGATACAAATATCATTGATACAAATATCACTGATACAAATATCATTGATACAAATATCACTGATAAAAATATCATTGATACAAATATCACTGATACAAATATCACTGATACAAATATCACTGATACAGATATCACTGATACAAATATTACTGATACAAATATCACTGATACAAATATTACTGATACAAATATCACTGATACAAATATCTTTGATATAAATATCACTGATACAAATATCACTGATACAAATATCATTGATACAAATATCACTGATACAAATATCACTGATACAAAGATCACTGATACAAATATCACTGATACAAATATCACTGATACAAAGATCACTGATACAAATATCACTGATACAAATATCACTGATACAAATATTACTGATACAAATATCACTGATACAAATATCACTGAAACAAATATCATTGATAAAAATATCATTGATACAAAAATCATTGATACAAATATCACTGATACAAATATCACTGATACAAATATCACTGATACAAATATCACTGATACAAATATCACTGATACAAATATTACTGATATAACTATCACTGATACAATTATCACTGATAAAAATATCACTGATACAAATATCACTGATACAAATATCATTGATACAAATATCACTGATACAAATATTACTGATAAAAATATCACTGATACAAATATCTTTGATATAAATATTACTGATACAAATATCACTGATACAAATATCACTGATACAAATATTTTTGATATAAATATCACTGATAAAAATATCACTGATACAAATATCATTGATACAAATATCACTGATACAAATATCACTGATACAAAGATCACTGATACAAATATCACTGATACAA
>OX030971.1:2656850-2679350 GCA_943735955.1 Piscicola geometra | reverse complement strand
GTGTTCTTGGGCATCTTCTACAAGGCCGAAGAGCACCCAGAAAGTGGATCAGCGTCATCATCAGAAGCTCCATTGCCTTCTTCATCATCGTCATCATCATCATCATCATTATCATCAAAAGAGAGAGATGGGACTTCAGAAGGGGGCTTAGTTGGGGAGAAGAGGGTGAGAAGGAGGAAGAGGGGCTTTGACTTACCCACCCTTCATGGGCATCGATTAATGCTTGATATAGTCAAAGATATAATGAATTCTAAGAGAGATAGTGGGAAACCTAATGTGGATCCTAAAAAAATGGAAGAGTATGGAAAATAACCCATTCCAAGAAGTCTGGATTGGATCTTTGGTGCTGCTGGGAGTGGATTTGAAAAGGATGGAGTGTGATTTAATGCTGCTAATAATTTAATAATTATAATAATTTAATTACAACTACATTAATAATAATAATAATACTTTTCTGAATTATTTTGCAAGAATTGTGTAAAGACACTCTGGCGTGCTGGAACTTTTGGGAGATTTCAACACGAAACTTGCTTTTCAGTTTTCAATAAATGATTAAGGCATTCAATTGTTCTTTTTGTTCTTTTAGTTCTTAATTAATAATAATAATAAATGAAAATAATAATAATGACGAGCACTATTATAGTGGCGTATAACCCGAATGAGCTTCCCACGCAACTTAGGCTGCATATTTGGTTATGGTGATTATGATGCTGATGATGATGGTGGTGATGATGATGGTGGTGGTGGTGATGATGATTGTGCTAGTGATGAGGATAGTGGTGGTGGTGATGATGATGATGATGATGATAATGATGGTGGTGGTGGTGGTGATGATGATGGTGATGATGATGATAATGATGGTTGTGATGGTGTTGAGGGTGATGATGATGGTGATGATGATGATGATGATGGTAGTGGTGTTGGTGGTGATGATGATGGTGGTGATGATGATGATGGTAGTAATGGTGGCGGTGGTGGTGGTGGTGATGATAATGGTAAGGATGATGATGATGTTAGTAATGATATAAAATTTTCTGTTAGAAAGAGTTTTTGTTAAATTTAAGAAAATCTTTCAAAAAAAATTGAAGCGTAAAATTTGAAAGTTTATTAATGGTTCTAGGATAAAGATCCTCCGGATAAAAAGTTCTCGGATAAAAAGTCTTCCGGATAAAAAGTCTTCCGGATAAAAAGTCCTCCGGATAAAAAGTCCTCCGGATAAAAAGTCCTCCGGATAAAAAGTTCTCCGGATAAAAAGTTCTCTTGATTAAAAGTCTTCCGGATAAAAAGTCTTCAGGAGAAAAATGAATTAAAATAGTATATTCTAGATGTAGCAAGTGCAGAAACTGAAGCACCCAATGGTGTTCAAGACTCCAGTTTATAGTCCTATAGACTGACTGATTGACTGAATGACTGATTTAACCAAAATAAAAATAAAAAATTTATTATTTTAATAAATTAATTAAATAACTATTTCAAGTAGTTTCATGTTTAGAATAGTCGTTCAGAAAACAGTATGTCCTTCAACTGCAGAGCTCATATGCCTGGTAAATAAGGTAGCCAGTGGGAGATGTAGGATAAAAAGCCTCTCGGAGAAAAAGTCTCCTTGTTAATATTTTTGTATAAATAAAACGGATTTTTTAATAAACTCTTTTCACAATTTTAAATAAATAAAACAAACTATATATTTTTAAAATTACATTATTAAAACGAACTATAATTATAACTCTAACGGATTTTTTTATAGATTCGTTTTACAATTTTAAATAAATAAAACGGACTATATTTTTTAAACTACATAATTAAAACGAACTTTAAATTGTCAAATTTAATAAATTATTAAACACAATACGAATTATTTAACACAATATAAATTTTATTGATTGATTGTGATAGTCATCAACCTTATATACCTTCAATCAATCATTCACTAATAATTTGTATAGCGCCCTATAATAAGTGAACAAAAGCGCTCAGCCATCACGTCCCAAACAAGTACGTCTTCAGGCCTCGACGGAAAGTTATGAGTGACTTAGTTGAAGTTAAAGAAGAAGGTAAAGAATTCCATAAAAGATGACCACAGTAAGAAAAAGAACGTTTAGCAAAAGAGTGTTTAACTGGAAAATGATTTAGGGGGTTGTTTAATTAGATTTTTAAAATGAATTGGAGCATTACAGTTATGAATTTTAAACATATTTAGACATATTTTAAAAGTCACTCTAGATCTCAAAGGTAACCAATGTAACAAACGAAGATAAGGAAAAATGTGAGAAAACTTAGGAGCACGAGCAACAAGACGAGCAGCACAATTAAAGGTTTTATTTAGAGGAGCTAAAGTATTATCAGAGAGACCATAGTAAAGAAAGTTGCAATAATCAATCCTGGAGAGAACTAGAGAAGATACAAGAAGCTGCAAAGTAGGATCATCGAGAAAAGGAAGAAGCTGTTTAATACGACGAATGTGGAAGTAACAAGATTTAGAGACAGATATAATTTGAGGAGCTAAAGAAAAGTTAGAATCGAAAATAAAACCGAGGCTACGAATAGAAGATGAAGGGTTTAGAGAGAGTGAAGAGGGGGGAGGCAAACCTAAAGAAGGAAAAGATAGTAAAAACTTTGATTTTTTATTGCAATATATGAGCTCAAATTTGTCCGGATTAGGTTTGAGAAACATAGAAGAAGCCCAAAAGATTATAGATTGAAGACAGAGAGTTATTTTATTAACAGTAAGGTCAAGAGAAGAGTCAGTGAAAGATGTATAAATATAGGAGTCGTCAGCATGAATTTGAATGTTTAAAGAAGATGACAAAATAATTTATTTAAAAAAAATATAAATTATTATTTTATATATTTTATATATTATTAAAAAAATCACAATTACTTGAGATTTTGAGGGTAGACAAAGTACGTTCTCAAGTCCCAAAGCTGCATGGGAAACAAGCTGGAACCCTCTGCTCATGGGTGTCCGCGCGAAACAACAACTGAAACAAAAACAAGGGTAGCAACAACTGAAACAAAAACAAGAGTAGCAACAACTGAAACAAAAACAAGGGTAGCAACAACTAAGACAAAAACAAGAGTAGCAACAACTGAAACGAAAATAAGAGTAGCAACAACGAAGACAAAAACAAGAGTAGCAACAACTAAGACAAAAACAAGAGAAGCAACAACAACAAAAACAACTAAACAACTAAAACTACAAATAAAACAAAAAGAAGCAGATGTTTTACCCGAACACTTGGGTTTCTTGTTACGGCATTCCGCTTCATCTTGTAACGGACCGAGAACGCCAATCTGAGCCCGAACTCATGAGTCATCTTCTTGCATTGATCGCTCCTTCACCGTTTTCAAACTCACAAACCCCTGATGAATGCCTTCTACAACCACCAAAGTCTGATCACCAGCAACGCCATCCGCCACATCTTTCAGAATACGTCTGCTCATTTGAGTACATACGTGCTTTTTGAAAATATTGTGGAAAACGCAGTCGAAATAAAAAGAGCAACAGTAGAACAACAGTAGAACAACATTAGAACAACAGTAGAACAACAGTAGAACAACAGTAGAAAAACAGTAGAACAACAGTAGAACAACAGTAGAACAACAGTAGAACAACAGTAGAACAACAGTAGAACAACAGTAGAACAACAGTAGAACAACAGTAGAACAACAGTAGAACAACAGTAGAACAACAGTAGAACAACAGTAGAACAACAGTAGAACAACAGTAGAACAACAGTAGAACAACAGTAGAACAACAGTAGAACAACAGTAGAACAACAGTAGAACAACAGTAGAACAACAGTAGAACAACAGTAGAACAACAGTAAAACAACAGTAGAACAACAGTAGAACAACAGTAGAACAACAGTAGAACAACAGTAGAACAACAGTAGAACAACAGTAGAACAACAGTAGAACAACAGTAGAACAACAGTAGAACAACAGTAGAACAACAGTAGAACAACAGTAGAACAACAGTAGAACAACAGTAGAACAACAGTAGAACAACAGTAGAACAACAGTAGAACAACAGTAGAACAACAGTAGAACAACAGTAGAACAACAGTAGAACAACAGTAGAACAACAGTAGAACAACAGTAGAACAACAGTAGAACAACAGTAGAACAACAGTAGAACAACAGTAGAACAACAGTAGAACAACAGTAGAACAACAGTAGAACAACAGTAGAACAACAGTAGAACAACAGTAGAACAACAGTAGAACAACAGTAGAACAACAGTAGAACAACAGTAGAACAACAGTAGAACAACAGTAGAACAACAGTAGAACAACAGTAGAACAACAGTAGAACAACAGTAGAACAACAGTAGAACAACAGTAGAACAACAGTAGAACAACAGTAGAACAACAGTAGAACAACAGTAGAACAAAAGTAGAACAACAGTAGAACAACAGTAGAACAACAGTAGAACAACAGTAGAACAACAGTAGAACAACAGTAGAACAACAGTAGAACAACAGTAGAACAACAGTAGAACAACAGTAGAACAACAGTAGAACAACAGTAGAACAACAGTAGAACAACAGTAGAACAACAGTAGAACAACAGTAGAACAACAGTAGAACAAAAGTAGAACAACAGTAGAACAACAGTAGAACAACAGTAGAACAACAATAGAACAACAGTAGAAAAACAGTAGAAAAACAGTAAAACAACATTAGAACAACAGTAGAACAACAGTAGAACAAAAGTAGAACAACAGTAGAACAACAATAGAACAACAGTAGAACAACAGTAGAACAACAGTAGAACAACAGTAGAACAACAGTAGAACAACAGTAGAACAACAGTAGAACAACAGTAGAACAACAGTAGAACAACAGTAGAACAACAGTAGAACAACAGTAGAACAACAGTAGAACAACAGTAGAACAACAGTAGAACAACAGTAGAACAACAGTAGAACAACAGTAGAACAACAGTAGAACAACAGTAGAACAACAGTAGAACAACAGTAGAACAACAGTAGAACAACAGTAGAACAACAGTAGAACAACAGTAGAACAACAGTAGAACAACAGTAGAACAACAGTAGAACAAAAGTAGAACAACAGTAGAACAACAGTAGAACAACAGTAGAACAACAGTAGAACAACAGTAGAACAACAGTAGAACAACAGTAGAACAACAGTAGAACAACAGTAGAACAACAGTAGAACAACAGTAGAACAACAGTAGAACAACAGTAGAACAACAGTAGAACAACAGTAGAACAACAGTAGAACAACAGTAGAACAACAGTAGAACAACAGTAGAACAAAAGTAGAACAACAGTAGAACAACAGTAGAACAACAGTAGAACAACAATAGAACAACAGTAGAAAAACAGTAGAAAAACAGTAAAACAACATTAGAACAACAGTAGAACAACAGTAGAACAAAAGTAGAACAACAGTAGAACAACAATAGAACAACAGTAGAACAACAGTAGAACAACAGTAGAACAACAGTAGAACAACAGTAGAACAACAGTAGAACAACAGTAGAACAACAGTAGAACAACAGTAGAACAACAGTAGAACAACAGTAGAACAACAGTAGAACAACAGTAGAACAACAGTAGAACAACAGTAGAACAACAGTAGAACAACAGTAGAACAACAGTAGAACAACAGTAGAACAACAGTAGAACAACAGTAGAACAACAGTAGAACAACAGTAGAACAACAGTAGAACAACAGTAGAACAACAGTAGAACAACAGTAGAACAACAGTAGAACAACAGTAGAACAACAGTAGAACAACAGTAGAACAACAGTAGAACAACAGTAGAACAACAGTAGAACAACAGTAGAACAACAGTAGAACAACAGTAGAACAACAGTAGAACAACAGTAGAACAACAGTAGAACAACAGTAGAACAACAGTAGAACAACAGTAGAACAACAGTAGAACAACAGTAGAACAACAGTAGAACAACAGTAGAACAACAGTAGAACAACAGTAGAACAACAGTAGAACAACAGTAGAACAACAGTAGAACAACAGTAGAACAACAGTAGAACAACAGTAGAACAACAGTAGAACAACAGTAGAACAACAGTAGAACAACAGTAGAACAACAGTAGAACAACAGTAGAACAACAGTAGAACAACAGTAGAACAACAGTAGAACAACAGTAGAACAACAGTAGAACAACAGTAGAACAACAGTAGAACAACAGTAGAACAACAGTAGAACAACAGTAGAACAACAGTAGAACAACAGTAGAACAACAGTAGAACAACAGTAGAACAACAGTAGAACAACAGTAGAACAACAGTAGAACAACAGTAGAACAACAGTAGAACAACAGTAGAACAACAGTAGAACAAAAGTAGAACAACAGTAGAACAACAGTAGAACAACAGTAGAACAACAGTAGAACAACAGTAGAACAACAGTAGAACAACAGTAGAACAACAGTAGAACAACAGTAGAACAACAGTAGAACAACAGTAGAACAACAGTAGAACAACAGTAGAACAACAGTAGAATAACAGTAGAACAACAGTAGAACAACAGTAGAACAACAGTAGAACAAAAGTAGAACAACAGTAGAACAACAGTAGAACAACAGTAGAACAACAATAGAACAACAGTAGAAAAACAGTAGAAAAACAGTAAAACAACATTAGAACAACAGTAGAACAACAGTAGAACAAAAGTAGAACAACAGTAGAACAACAATAGAACAACAGTAGAACAACAGTAGAACAACAGTAGAACAACAGTAGAACAACAGTAGAACAACAGTAGAACAACAGTAGAACAACAGTAGAACAACAGTAGAACAACAGTAGAACAACAGTAGAACAACAGTAGAACAACAGTAGAACAACAGTAGAACAACAGTAGAACAACAGTAGAACAACAGTAGAACAACAGTAGAACAACAGTAGAACAACAGTAGAACAACAGTAGAACAACAGTAGAACAACAGTAGAACAACAGTAGAACAACAGTAGAACAACAGTAGAACAACAGTAGAACAACAGTAGAACAACAGTAGAACAACAGTAGAACAACAGTAGAACAACAGTAGAACAACAGTAGAACAACAGTAGAACAACAGTAGAACAAAAGTAGAACAACAGTAGAACAACAGTAGAACAACAGTAGAACAACAATAGAACAACAGTAGAAAAACAGTAGAAAAACAGTAAAACAACATTAGAACAACAGTAGAACAACAGTAGAACAACAGTAGAACAACAGTAGAACAACAGTAGAACAACAGTAGAACAACAGTAGAACAACAGTAGAACAACAGTAGAACAACAGTAGAACAACAGTAGAACAACAGTAGAACAAAAGTAGAACAGCAGTAGAACAGCAGTAGAACAACAGTAGAACAACAGTAGAACAACAGTAGAACAACAGTAGAACAACAGTAGAACAACAGTAGAACAACAGTAGAACAACAGTAAAACAACAGTAGAACAACAGTAGAACAACAGTAGAACAACAGTAGAACAACAGTAGAACAACAGTAGAACAACAGTAGAACAACAGTAGAACAACAGTAGAACAACAGTAGAACAACAGTAGAACAACAGTAGAACAACAGTAAAACAACAGTAGAACAACAGTAGAACAACAGTAGAACAACAGTAGAACAACAAACAGTAGAACAACAGTAGAACAACAGTAGAACAACAAACAGTAGAACAACAGTAGAACAACAAACAGTAGAACAACAGTAGAACAACAGTAGAACAACAGTAGAACAACAGTAGAACAACAGTAGAAAAACAGTAGAACAACAGTAGAACAAAATTAGCACACAAAGAAATACAGAAGAACACACAAAGAAATAAAATTTACAAGAAAACACGATAAAAAAATTAATAATTTCTTACTCATTGGCCCCGCCATCTGCGAGGGGACTATTGTAGCGGCCTACATTATAGCGGTCCACATATAAGCACGCACATGCAAGTATTGCTTAGATTAAAATTTAATTATTTAATATTTGACTCGGCAAAAATCTAAATAACTTTGTCTTTGATTATCCATCGTATACTATCTTATCTTAACTTTTTTTTAAATTTATCTTTTAAAACTTATCTTAACTTTCTTAAAACTTTATCAAATAACAAATACTTTTATCAACTTAATATCAAATAGAAACGCAAATTCTATTTTGATACAAATAGCTAAAAAAATAGTCCTATTTCGCATGCGCAAAGAAAGTTTGGACGGGAGACCGAATATGGATGGAACATATAAAAGTGGGTTATGCGAGATTTCATCACTTCTAGTTTTATTCAGCAAAACCATCATCATTACCACCATCATCACCACCACCACCATCATCATTATCATCATCGCAATCATCGTCACCAGTGACTTTCCAGTTGGGATTTTTCAGTTCAAGTTCAAGTTACAGTTATGAAAAATTTAATTTTTCAGTTACTATTCAAGTTACAGTTATGCAAATTTTAATTTTTCAGTTACTATTTCAGTTTTAGTTATTTTTGTTAGTTACAGTTACAGTTAATCAGGATGGAGAAAAAATGAATTTTTATTTATAATACAGCCCAAATTAATGTTTGAAAGTCAAATTATTTAAAAGATATATAAGTATATTATTCATAATATACGCTGTTTATTTTCAGAAATGTCCTTAATTACAGATATTTCTTGAGGCGATTTTTTTCCCTGCCGTTAGGTCTCCGCACACTTAAAACACCCTTTCCACATACGCTTGTAATCTAGGGTACTCAATAATTTAAGTGCTAACATTTCTCCTGTATGTGGGTGAGACACAGAATGAACATTTAGCAGGACCTGAATTGCACGACGCTTTGATGGATTGTAAAAGGATGCTGAGATCCCAAGACAGGAAAGTGTAAGACCCTTCTTAGTCCAGCAATCCATGCTAATGACAACGCGATGTCCAGTTTGAAGATCTTTACGAATTCGATCTTTTACATTGTTCTTAAAATCTTTTATCAAAGAAATATTTTTCTTTTAACCTAAATGATAGAAATTGCATATATTTATGACTGTTTAATAATTAAACTTTAATTGAAATTATTTAAATGACTTTTAAGTTATGCTCATAACTTGGTAAATAATATAAAAAAATGTAAATACGTAAATAATTATCAACTGCAGTGTGTTGCTTGGTAGTTTTCTCCTTATCATTATCATCCTCTTCTGAAACCTGACATTGGCTTTTGTCGCATGAAGCTTCGTAAATAAAATTGGCCCATACGGCATTTTCTTGTTTTCTGCCGCTATTAACTTTAAACATTTCATTAAAATTTGTATAATTCAACTGGTCAAAAAAAAGTAACTATGTAAAACCTTAAATTAATACAATCGGACTCGAAGAATAAAATAAATTAATAATATTATTGCTCAAATACGTGCATCCGCCAATGTTTTATCTTGTAGCGCTTCCCATTTTTTAAGTAGATATTTTTTAGTTACTATTCAGTTAGTATTCTTGTTTTTCAGTTTATATTTCAGTTATAGTTATGCATTGAATTACAGTTACAGTTAAAGTTACAGTTGACTGAGTTCATATTTTTCTGTTAATTTACCAATTCAGTTACAGTTACAGTTAACTGGAACAACACTGATCATCACCATCATCATCATCATCATCGCAATCACCATCACCATCATCATCATCATCATCACTGATTCTCCCAAAAATATTTCACTTGCAGCTGTTTCAACATCTAACGATTTGCTTGATCAGTTGAAATCGAAGCCAAATGTTTGTCCTTTTGTGATTTCAAACTAAACCAACAAGAAAGTCTATCGATTGATGTATTATAAAAAATCTAGAAGGGGTAGTAGTGGTAGTAGTAGTGGTAGTGGTGGTGGTTGTGGTGGAGGTGGTGGTAGTAGTAGTAGTGGTGGTGGTTGTGGTGGAGGTGGTAGTAGTAGTAGTAGTGGTTATTATTAATATTATTAAATTTCTTTCAACTTGTTCACATCTCACGATTTGTTTGCTCAGTTTAAATCACAAACATCATTTTTAAACAAATTTTATTGATAAAAGTTTCAACTTTTTAACATTAGACGCTAAACAATAAGATTTGTGGTCAGTAATAATAATAAAACTAATAATAAAAATAATAATAATAATAGTTATATTGACTCTATATATCCTTTCCTATATACATATTCCTATATATATGAAGGTGGGTTATGCGAGATTTCATCACTTCTAGTTTTTTTCAGCAAAACCGTTCAATTTTGTTTAACAGAAAAAACAAGAAAGGAAAGAAAGCTGCAAAATGAGATTTTTCATCTTCTTCATTTTCCTCTTCGTGTTCTTGGGCATCTTCTGCAAGGCCGAAGAGCACCCAGAAAGTGGATCAGCATCATCATCAGAACCTCTATTGCCTTCTTCAGCATCGTCATCATCACCATCACAAGAGAGAGATGGAACTTCAGAAGGGGGTTTAGTTGGGGAGAAGAGGGTGAGGAGGGAAGCGAATAGGGATAAGAAATTTTATTTACCCACCTTTCATCAGTATAAATCAATGAGTGATTCAATGGAACTTATAAGGCATTCTAAGGATGGGAAAGACATGGTGGATCCCAAAGCAATGGAAGATTTTGGAAAATAACCCATCCCGAGAAGTCTGGATTGGATCTTTGGTGCTACTAATGGTGGATTTGAAAAGGATGGAGTGTGATTTAATGCTGCTAATAATTTAATAATAATAATAATTTAATTAAAACAACAATAGTAATACTTTTCTGAATTATTTTGCAAGAATTGTGTAAAGACACTCTGGCGTGCTGGAACTTCTGAAAGATTTCAACACGAAACTTGCTTTTCAGTTTTCAATAAATGATTAAGGCATTCAATTGCACTTTTTGTTCTTTTAGTTCTAAATTAATAATAATAATAAATGAAAATAATAATAATGACGAGCACTATTATAGTGGCGTATAACCCGAACGAGCTTCCCCACGCAACTTAGGCTGCATATTTGGTTATGGTGATGATGATGATGGTGGTGGTGGTGATGATGATGGAGATTATGATGATAATGATGGTGGTGGTAATGATGATGGTGGTGATGATGATGGTGGTGATGATGATGATGGTAGTGGTGGTGATGATGATGGTGATGATAATGATGATGATGGTGGTGGTGATGATGAGAATGGTGAAGAAGATGATGTTAGTAGTGATATTAAATTTTCTGTTAGAAAGAATGTTTGTAAAATTTAAGAAAAACTTTCAAAAAAAATTGAGGCGAAAAATTTGAGGGTTTATAAATAAAATAGGAGGATGGATGGATAGATGGATGGATGGATGGATGAATGGATAGATGGAAGGATGAATGGATGGATGGATGAATAGATGGATGCATGGATGCATGGATGGAGGCATGGATGGATGCATGGATGGATGCATGGAAGGATGAATGGATGGATGGATGGATGATTTTAAACATTAAATCTTTAAACAAAAACGCAGCTGTCCTAACATATTGTATTACGTCACAGTATGCGTTCTAACTTATTTCCACTTCAAGATTTGTTTGCTCAGTTGAAGATGTCGCAGCCTCAACACCAGCGGCAAGAAGTCCAAGAGAAATGATGATGTTGGTGCTGTGGTGATGATTGAATGCTGTATTGGTAAAGACAATGATTCTGTGGCAATGGTGATGTGTGTGAGGTTAGATCATTAAGGTTGATTTATTTAAATTGATATATATATATACATATATTGGAGGAGTCTAACAACCTGTTTTATTCAACAAATTTATATCAAAGCGCTTTCGAATTGGAGAAAAATGCGCTATAGAAATAGTTTTACATGATTGATTGATTTATTTATTGAATGATTGATTGATGGATTGATTGAGAGGCAAAATAACTCACGATTTTTCGGAATTCTGCAATCTTCATGGAAAGGATGCTGAAACTGTGCAAAGACAGCTCAAAATCACATCAACAAGTTCACGTGCGGATCAGTCTGATCCCATTGCATGTATCGAACTGCATAAACTTTTTTGAGCCACAAGCCTTCAGCCCGAGTTGCACTATGTGCTCGATGTTGCTCTGACTCTGCCAGTTACTTCATAGGATGCAGAAAGATCATTTTCTAAATTTCGGGAGTGGTCGTGAATCTGAGTCAAGGTTTGGGATTATAATTTTAAGGATTTTCGTTTCTAATCTTTTTAATTAAATTTTATTATGCAATAAATGTTATTGTTCATTCAATTTAATTATACAATAATTCACTCAATTTATTCATATAACAAATTTATTATTATTCAATAAATTAACTATTCTCGTTAATTTCTAAACTAGACTCAGGAAAGAAAAGTGAGAAAAATACGAAGGAAATGAGAAACGAAAAAGATGGACGAAAAGCAAAGACTTCAAATAGACTAAAGGTAACAAATAATACATTTATATAAATATATTTTGAGTTGTTGGATACGATGGATAAAAATGGGTTGGGATTACTTTTTAAAACGAGAGATAAAAAGTTAATCATAATTTAAATTAGTAATAAATCATTTATGGTGTAAAATGATAATAAACCGTTTACAATTCATTTATATTTATTTAATAAATTCAAACATACAATTACAAAGCGTCTGAAAAGAACCACTGAAAAAGAAAAAGAGTCCAAACACAAGGAGAAGAGACATGCCACCACATCCATCATCATCCCCTCCTTCACTCACTCATTGTGGATGCGGTTGATCGAACCCGAAAGTGGATTCAAAGGTTGGGATATCATCATCATCAGGAGTATTAGAAGGGTTTTTATTAGAGCTATTCCAAGGATAAAATTTTTAATCGCCGTTAATCGTTCGATTAAAATTTTTTATTCATTTTTCACACATCAATTTCGAACAAACGAGTTTTTCAACATTAGTTGGATCTAAAAAGACTCTTTTCTTGATAACTATGTGTCCTGACAAGCTGAATAGACGTTCACATGCAATGGCGCAACCAGGGGGGGGCCAATTCGAAGGGTCTCGCAATTTTAAAAAAAACGATGAGTTTTTTGGTAGGGGGGTAATTAATTTTTTAATATGCCATGGGATAATAATATTTTTCTGGATGGTCATCGGGCCTATATCTCACGAAACATTTCATATATCAACACAGAACGTAGAGATCCCACCAAAATAACACTAACATGTTTCAAGTTCTCAGAAGAATAGAGCACTACTAGACCTTAACTACACTTTTGAATCTATAAACTTTTCAAATGTAAATTTTTTAAGTCATGACAAGTATATAGAGAACAACGCAGATAGACAAAATAACTCCCGAGCTTTCAGAATTATCTAACCTTCATGGAAAGGATGCTGAAACTGTGCAAAGACAGCTCAAAATCACATCAACAAGTTTAAGTGCGGATCAGTCTGATCTCATTGCATGTATCGAACTGCGAGAACTTTTTTTAGCCACAAGCCTTCAGCCCGAGTTGCACTATGTGCTCGATGTTGCTCTGACTCTGCCAGTTACTTCATCAGATGCAGAAAGAACATTTTCTAAACTTCGGCTTATTAAAACTCATCTTAGGACGACTGTATCTGCTCGTCGTTTGCAAAGCTTGTTTGAGAATATCTGCTACCAAAACCGCTACTGCACTTCTTCCAGTAGGGGGAGGTTGCACAAGATGGAACGGTTTTTTCACCTAGTCTCATAGCTCAATTGCATAACCAATAAATTAAATGGAAAAAGATTTTCACAAACTGATCAAAAAATTATTTTGTCATTGAGAACACATCAAAATGTAGTTTGAACTAAATATGTCAACAAATATACAGACTATTCAGGATCCCATATCAAACTTATTTTTTACTTTTACCTTAGTTTAAAAAATGATGACGTAACTCTAAGAGTACTATGCAACTTAGTTTGTAGTTTTTTTTTGTATCATTAATAAACCATCTTACATTATTTATTAATTATCTTTGGTAGTTTTGATTCAGCCCATTTACCGCCGCTACCCGAAAAAAAAGTTAACATGAATTTCAAATTTAGACTTGCGTTATATGGTAATAACAATAACTCAAGCGAAATTAAAAACAATTATATAATGAGTTCAAATGGGGAGAACTGTTGCGAAAACGCAGCATGTGCGGGAAGTATGATATGATTTTAATCAGTAAACAATCATAAACAAATGGATTCAACCCACATTTATTAAAACATAAATAAATTTCAATTGCAAATAGTTCGATAAAATTTGTAATTATAATTATTTTATTAGTTGAGAGTAAAAATTATTAATTTTTTAAAAACAACAAAGCCAAATACTCAACGTGAACTACAACAGCACTCATAAACTGTCGTGCTGTTTCGAAGACGACACTGGCGACGAATGTTTTCTTTATTTTAATTTCATAATAAATCTATGAGAGGTGAAAAAATTATCTTTTTTCTCAATAAAAGCTTCAAGTGTCAAGCATTCGTGGTTTGAAATTTTTTCCTAAAATATAAAAATCATCTACAAAATTCAAATATGAATATTAATTTTATAAATTTCCTAATAAATTAACATTTAAATAATAATATAATTATTTTCATCATGAATATTGTAATAAATGACTGGGCCTATTAAAAATCATATGATATCATATTACGTCAAAGTTGCGAAAACGCAGCATTGTTTTTCAAATACATTGAAAACGTTTTAACAGTTATTTTGAAGATATAAAAAATTTAATTTAAGTATTAACTATCTTTTCACCCTGAAATTAAAACTAAATTAGTATAGAAATATTAAAATCGAATGAAAAAATTGAACAATTAACTCAGCGAGGGAAGATTGTTTAGAGAAATGTTAATTGTGAAAACAGGAGAGAAAATATCATAAATATTGAAATTTAAAATTCAACTTATGGAATCAAAATTTCAAATTTATTTTCCAAAAATTTGAAAAAAAACTCGGTATTGAAACAACAGTAGAACACAAAAAAATACAGAAGAACACACAAAGAAATACAGTTTACAAGAAAACACGATAAAAAAATAAATAATTTCTTACTCATTGGCCCCGCCATCTGCGAGGGGACTATTGTAGCGGCCTACATTATAGCGGTCCACATATAAGCACGCACATGCTAGTATTGCTTAGATTAAAATGTAATTATTTAATATTTGACTCGGCAAAAATCTAAATAATTTTGTCTTTGATTATTCATCGTATACTATCTTATCTTAACTTTTTTAAAATTTATCTTTTAAAACTGATCTTAACTTTCTTAAAACTTTATCAAATAACAAATACTTTTATCAACTTATTTATCAAATAGAAACGCAAATTCTATTTTGATACAAATAGCTAAAAGTAGTCCTATTTCGCATGCGTAAAGAAAGTTTGGACGGGAGACCGAATATGGATGGAACATATAAAGGTGGGTTAAGCGAGATTTCATCACTTCTAGTTTTATTCAGCAAAACCATCATCATTACCACTATCATCACCACCACCATCATCATCATCACCATCATCATCGCAATCATCATCACCATCATCATCATCACTGATTCTCCCAAAAATATTTAACTTGCAGCTGTTTCAACATCTAACGATTTGTTTGATCAGTTGAAATCGAAACCAAATGTTTGTCCTTTTGTGATTTCAAGCTAAACCAACAAGAAAGCCTATCGATTGATGTATTATGGAATAAAGAATCTAGAAGGAGTAGTAGTAGTAGTAGTAGTGATGGTTGTGGTGGAGGTGGTGGTAGTAGTAGTAGTAGTGATGGTTGTGATGGAGGTGATAGTAGTAGTAGTAGTGGTTATTATTATTATTATTAAATGACTTTCAACTTGTTCACATCTCACGATTTGTTTGCTCAGTTTAAATCACAAACATCATTTTTAAAACAAATTTTATTGATAAAAGTTTCAACTTTTTAACATTAGACGCTAAACAATAAGATTTGTGGTCAATAATAAAAATAATAATGCTTACAATAAAACAAATAATAGTAGTTGTATTGACTCTATATATCCTTTCCTATATACATATTCCTATATATACGAAGGTGGGTTATGCGGGATTTCCTCACTTCTAGTTTTTTTCAGCAAAACTGTTCATTTTTGTTTAACAGAAAAAACAAGAAAGGAAAGAAAGCTGCAAAATGAGATTTTTCATCGTCTTCATTTTCCTCTTCGTGTTCTTGGGCATCTTCTGCAAGGCCGAAGAGCACCCAGAAAGTGGATCAGCATCATCATCAGAACCTCTATTGCCTTCTTCAGCATCGTCATCATCACCATCACAAGAGAGAGATGGAACTTCAGAAGGGGGTTTAGTTGGGGAGAAGAGGGTGAGGAGGGAGGCGAATAGGGATAAGAAATTTTATTTACCCACCTTTCATCAGTATAAATCAATGAGTGATTCAATGGAACTTATAAGGCATTCTAAGGATGGGAAAGACATGGTGGATCCCAAAGCAATGGAAGATTTTGGAAAATAACCCATCCCGAGAAGTCTGGATTGGATCTTTGGTGCTACTAATGGTGGATTTGAAAAGGATGGAGTGTGATTTAATGCTGCTAATAATTTAATAATAATAATAATTTAATTACAACTACATTAATAATACTTTTCTGAATTATTTTGCAAGAATTGTGTAAAGACACTCTGGCTGCTGAAACTTTTGGGAGATTTCAACACGAAACTTGCTTTTCAGTTTTCAATAAATGATTAAGGCATTCAATTGTTCTTTTTGTTCTTTTAGTTCTTAATTAATAATAATAATAAATGAAAATAATAATAATGACGAGCACTATTATAGCGGCGTATAACCCGAACGAGCTTCCCCACGCAACTTAGGCTGCATACTTAGTTGATGGTGGTGATGATGATGGTGGTGGTGGTGATGATGATGGAGATTATGATGATAATGATGGTGGTGGTAATGATGATGGTGGTGATGATGATGGTGGTGATGATGATGATGGTAGTGGTGGTGATGATGATGGTGATGATAATGATGATGATGGTGGTGGTGATGATGAGAATGGTGAAGAAGATGATGTTAGTAGTGATATTAAATTTTCTGTTAGAAAGAGTTTTTGTTAAATTTAAGAAAAACTTTCAAAAAAAATTGAGGCGAAAAATTTGAGGGTTTATAAATAAAATAGGAGGATGGATGGATAGATGGATGGATGGATGGATGAATGGATAGATGGAAGGATGAATGGATGGATGGATGAATAGATGGATGCATGGATGCATGGATGGAGGCATGGATGGATGCATGGATGGATGCATGGAAGGATGAATGGATGGATGGATGGATGATTTTAAACATTAAATCTTTAAACAAAAACGCAGCTGTCCTAACATATTGTATTACGTCACAGTATGCGTTCTAACTTATTCCACTTCAAGATTTGTTTGCTCAGTTGAAGATGTCGCAGCCTCAACACCAGCGGCAAGAAGTCCAAGAGAAATGATGATGTTGGTGCTGTGGTGATGATTGAATGCTGTATTGGTAAAGACAATGATTCTGTGGCAATGGTGATGTGTGTGAGGTTAGATCATTAAGGTTGATTTATTTAAATTGATATATATATATATACATATATTGGAGGAGTCTAACAACCTGTTTTATTCAACAAATTTATATCAAAGCGCTTTCGAATTGGAGAAAAATGCGCTATAGAAATAGTTTTACATGATTGATTGATTTATTTATTGAATGATTGATTGATTAATTGATTGATTGATTAATTGATTGATTGATTTATTTATTGAATGATTGATTGATGGATTGATTGAGGGGCAAAATAACTCACGATTTTTCGGAATTCTGCAATCTTCATGGAAAGGATGCTGAAACTGTGCAAAGACAGCTCAAAATCACATCAACAAGTTAACGTGCGGATCAGTCTGATCCCATTGCATGTATCGAACTGCAAGAACTTTTTTGAGCCACAAGCCTTCAGCCCGAGTTGCAGTATGTGCTCGATGTTGCTCTGACTCTGCCAGTTACTTCATAGGATGCAGAAAGATCATTTTCTAAATTTCGGGAGTGGTCGTGAATCTGAGTCAAGGCTTGGGATTATAATTTTAAGGATTTTCGTTTCTAATCTTTTTAATTAAATTTTATTATGCAATAAATGTTATTGTTCATTCAATTTAATTATACAATAATTCACTCAATTTATTCATATAACAAATTTATTATTATTCAATAAATTAACTATTCTCGTTAATTTCTAAACTAGACTCAGGAAAGAAAAGTGAGAAAAATACGAAGGAAATGAGAAACGAAAAAGATGGACGAAAAGCAAAGACTTCAAATAGACTAAAGGTAACAAATAATACATTTATATAAATATATTTTGAGTTGTTGGATACGATGGATAAAAATGGGTTGGGATTACTTTTTAAAACGAGAGATAAAAAGTTAATCATAATTTAAATTAGTAATAAATCATTTATGGTGTAAAATGATAATAAACCGTTTACAATTCATTTATATTTATTTAATAAATTCAAACATACAATTACAAAGCGTCTGAAAAGAACCACTGAAAAAGAAAAAGAAAACAAACACAAGGAGAGGAGACATGCCACCACATCCATCATCATCCCCTCCTTCACTCACTCATTGTGGATGCGGTTGATCGAACCCGAAAGTGGATTCAAAGGTTGGGATATCATCATCATCAGGAGTATTAGAAGGGTTTTTATTAGAGCTGTTCCATGAATAAAATTTTTAATCGCCGTTAATCGTTCGATTAAAATTTTTTATTCATTTTTCACACATCAATTTCGAACAAACGAGTTTTTCAACATTAGTTGGATCTAAAGAGACTCTTTTCTTGATAACTATGTGTCCTGACAAGCTGAATAGACGTTCACATGCAATGGCGCAACCAGGGAGGCTGGGGGGCCAATTCGAAGGGTCTCGCAATTTTTTGAAAAACGATGAGTTTTTGGTAGGGGGGGTAATGAATTTTTCAATATGCCATGGGATAATAATATTTTTCTGGACGGTCATCGGGCCTATATCTCACGAAACATTTCATATTTCAACACAGAACGTAGAGATCCAACCAAAATAACACTAACATGCCTCAAATTCTCAGAAGAATAGAGCACTACTAGACCTTAACTACACTTTTGAATCTATAAACTTTTCAAATGTAAATTTTTTAAGTCATGACAAGTATATAGAGAACAACGCAGATAGACAAAATAACTCCCGAGCTTTCAGAATTATCTAACCTTCATGGAAAGGATGCTGAAACTGTGCAAAGACAGCTCAAAATCACATCAACAAGTTTAAGTGCGGATCAGTCTGATCCCATTGCATGTATCGAACTGCGAGAACTTTTTTGAGCCACAAGCCTTCAGCCCGAGTTGCACTATGTGCTCGATGTTGCTCTGACTCTGCCAGTTACTTCATCAGATGCAAGAAGAACATTTTCTAAACTTTGGCTTATAAAAACTCATCTTAGGACGACTGTATCTGCTCGTCGTTTGCAAAGCTTGTTTGAGAATATCTGCTACCAAAACCGCTACTGCACTTCTTCCAGTAGGGGGAGGTTGCACAAGATGGAACGGTTTTTGCACGTAGTCTCATAGCTCAATTGCATAACCAATAAATTAAATGGAAAAAGATTTTCACAAACTGATCGAAACATTATTTTGTCATTGAGAACACATCAAAATGTAGTTCGAACTAAATATGTCAACAAATATACAGACTATTTAGGATCCCATATCAAACTTATTTTTTACTTTTACCTTAGTTTAAAAAATGATGACGTAACTCTAAGAGTACTATGCAACTTAGTTTGTAGTTTTTTTTTGTATCATTAATAAACCATCTTACATTATTTATTAATTATCTTTGGTAGTTTTGATTCAGCCCATTTACCGCCGCTACCCGAAAAAAAAGTTAACATGAATTTCAAATTTAGACTTGCGTTATATGGTAATAACAATAACTCAAACGAAATTAAAAACAATTATATAATGAGTTCAAATGGGGAGAACTGTTGCGAAAACGCAGCATGTGCGGGAAGTATGATATGATTTTAAGCAGTAAACAATCATAAACAAATGGATTCAACCCACATTTACTAAAACATAAATAAATTTCAACTGCAAATAGTTCGATAAAATTTGTAATTATAATTATTTTATTAGTTGAAAGTAAAAATTATTAATTTTTTAAAAACAACAAAGCCAAATACTCAACGTGAACTACAACAGCACTCATAAACTGTCTTGCTGTTTCAAAAACAACACTGGCGACGAATGTTTTCTTTATTTTAATTTCATAATAAATCTATGAGAGGTGAAAAAATTATCTTTTTTCTCAATAAAAGCTTCAAGTGTCAAGCATTCGTGGTTTGAAATTTTTTCCTAAAATATAAATATCATCTACAAAATTCAAATATGAATATTAATTTTATAAATTTCCTAATAAATTAACATTTAAATAATAATATAATTATTTTCATCATGAATATTGTAATAAATGAATGGGCCTATTAAAAATCATATGATATCATATTACGTCAAAGTTGCGAAAACGCAGCATTGTTTTTCAAATACATTGAAAACGTTTTAACAGTTATTTTGAAGATATAAAAAATTTAGTTTAAGTATTAACTATCTTTTCACCCTGAAATTAAAACTAAATTAGTATAGAAATATTAAAATCGAATGAAAAAATTGAACAATTAACTCAGCGAGGGAAGATTGTTTAGAGAAATGTTAATTGTGAAAACAGGAGAGAAAATATCATAAATATTGAAATTTAAAATTCAACTTATGGAATCAAAATTTCAAATTTATTTTCCAAAAATTTGAAAAAAAACTCGGTATTGAAACAACAGTAGAACACAAAAAAATACAGAAGAACACACAAAGAAATACAGTTTACAAGAAAACACGATAAAAAAATAAATAATTTCTTACTCATTGGCCCCGCCATCTGCGAGGGGACTATTGTAGCGGCCTACATTATAGCGGTCCACATATAAGCACGCACATGCTAGTATTGCTTAGATTAAAATGTAATTATTTAATATTTGACTCGGCAAAAATCTAAATAATTTTGTCTTTGATTATTCATCGTATACTATCTTATCTTAACTTTTTTAAAATTTATCTTTTAAAACTGATCTTAACTTTCTTAAAACTTTATCAAATAACAAATACTTTTATCAACTTATTTATCAAATAGAAACGCAAATTCTATTTTGATACAAATAGCTAAAAGTAGTCCTATTTCGCATGCGTAAAGAAAGTTTGGACGGGAGACCGAATATGGATGGAACATATAAAGGTGGGTTAAGCGAGATTTCATCACTTCTAGTTTTATTCAGCAAAACCATCATCATTACCACTATCATCACCACCACCATCATCATCATCACCATCATCATCGCAATCATCATCACCATCATCATCATCACTGATTCTCCCAAAAATATTTAACTTGCAGCTGTTTCAACATCTAACGATTTGTTTGATCAGTTGAAATCGAAACCAAATGTTTGTCCTTTTGTGATTTCAAGCTAAACCAACAAGAAAGCCTATCGATTGATGTATTATGGAATAAAGAATCTAGAAGGAGTAGTAGTAGTAGTAGTAGTGATGGTTGTGGTGGAGGTGGTGGTAGTAGTAGTAGTAGTGATGGTTGTGATGGAGGTGATAGTAGTAGTAGTAGTGGTTATTATTATTATTATTAAATGACTTTCAACTTGTTCACATCTCACGATTTGTTTGCTCAGTTTAAATCACAAACATCATTTTTAAAACAAATTTTATTGATAAAAGTTTCAACTTTTTAACATTAGACGCTAAACAATAAGATTTGTGGTCAATAATAAAAATAATAATGCTTACAATAAAACAAATAATAATAGTTGTATTGACTCTATATATCCTTTCCTATATACATATTCCTATATATATGAAGGTGGGTTAGGCGGGATTTCATCACTTCTAGTTTTTTTCAGCAAAACTGTTCATTTTTGTTTAACAGAAAAAACAAGAAAGGAAAGAAAGCTGCAAAATGAGATTTTTCATCGTCTTCATTTTCCTCTTCGTGTTCTTGGGCATCTTCTGCAAGGCCGAAGAGCACCCAGAAAATGGATCAGCATTATCATCAAAACCTCCATTGCCTTCTTCAGCATCATCATCATCACCATCACAAGAGAGAGATGGGGCTTCAGAAGGGGGTTTGGTTGGGGAGAAAAGGGTGAGGAGGAGGAAGAGGAACTTTGATTTACCCACCCTTCATGGGTATCGATTAATGGAGCGTATAAGGCATTATAATGCTGGGAAACCTGATGTGGATCCCAAAGACATGGAAGATTTTGGAAAATAACCCATCCCGAGAAGTCTGGATTTGATCTTTGGTGCTGCTGGTGGTGGATTTGAAAAGGATGGAGTGTGATTTAATGCTGCTAATAATTTAATAATAATAATAATTTAACTAAAACAACAATAATAATACTTTTCTGAATTATTTTGCAAGAATTGTGTAAAGACACTCTG
>OX030971.1:2641850-2651850 GCA_943735955.1 Piscicola geometra | reverse complement strand
ATAAAAATAATAATGCTAATAATAAAAATAATAATAATAGTTATATTGACTCTATATATCCTTTCCTATATACATATTCCTATATATATGAAGGTGGGTTATGCGAGATTTCATCACTTCTAGTTTTATTTAGCAAAACCATCATCATTACCACCATCATCACCACCACCATCATCATCATCATCATCGCAATCATCATCACCATCATCATCATCACTGATTCTCCCAAAAATATGTAACTTGCAGCTGTTTCAACATCTAACGATTTGTTTGATTAGTTGAAATCGAAGCTGAATTTTTGTCCTTTTGTGATTTCAAACTAAACCAACAGGAAAGTCATTCGATTGATGCATTATGGAAGGAAAAATATAGAAGGAGTAGTATACTCCCATCCCTATATATATGAAGGTGGGTTATGCGGGATTTCATCACTTCTAGTTTTTTTCAGCAAAACTGTTCATTTTTGTTTAACGGAAAAAACAAGAAAGAAAAGGAAGCTGCAAAATGAGATTTTTCATCGTCTTCATTTTCCTCTTCGTGTTCTTGGGCGTCTTCTGCAAGGCCGAAGAGCACCCAGAAAGTGGATCAGCATCATCATCAGAACCTCCATTGCCTTCCTCAGCATCGTCATCATCACCATCACAAGAGAGAGATGTGGCTTCAGAAGGGGGTTTAGTTGGGGAGGAGAGGGTGAGGAGGAGGAAGAGGAATATACCCACCCTCAATCTGCATAAAGCAATGAGTGACTCAATGAAACTTATAAGGCTTTCTAATAGTGGAAAAGACAAGGTGGATCGCAAAGCAATGGAAGATTTTGGAAAATAACCCATCCCGAGAAATCTGGATTGGATCTTTGGTGCTGTTGGTGGTGGATTTGAAAAGGATGGAGTGTGATTTAATGCTGCTAAGAATTTAATAATAATTATAATAATTTAATTATAACAACAATAATAATACTTTTCGGAATTTTTTGCAAGAATTGTGTAAAGACACTCTGGCTGCTAGAACTTTTGGGAGATTTCAACACGAAACTTGCTTTTCAGTTTTCAATAAATGATTAAGGCATTCAATTGCTCTTTTTGTTCTTTTAGTTCTTAATTACTAATAATAATAAATGAAAAAAATAATAATGTCGAGCACTATTAAAGTGACGTATAACCCGAACGAGTAGTAGTAGTAGTAGTAGTAGTAGTAGTAGTAGTAGTAGTAGTAGTAGTAGTAGTAGTAGTAGTAGTAGTAGTAGTAGTAGTAGTAGTAGTAGTAGTAGTAGTAGTAGTAGTAGTAGTAGTAGTAGTAGTATTAGTAGTAGTAGTAGTAGTAGTAGTAGTAGTAGTAGTAGTAGTAGTAGTAGTAGAATACTTGTAGTAGTGGCAGTAGAGTAGTAGTAGTAGTAGTAGTAGCAGTAGTAGTAGTAGTAATAGTAGTAGTAGTAGTAGTAGTAGTAGTAGTAGTAGTAGTAGTAGTAGTAGTAGTAGTAGTAGTAGTAGTAGTAGTAGTAGTAGTAGTAGTAGTAGTAGTAGTAGTAGTAGTAGTAGTAGTAATAGTAGTAGTAGTAGTAGTAGTAGTAGTAGTAGTAGTAGTTCCCTGAAAACGTACTTGTTCGACCAATCACAATAACTTACAAATTTACTGCTCATTTTCCCTTAATCAATTTCTTGCTTCCCAATTTTATCCTTATTTATTTATTTTATTTTTTTATAATATTATTTTATTTATACTAATGGTCACTAATAATTGTAAAATAAATCATAATAATAATATAATATAGATATATACTTTTATCTTAAATTTATTGTTATTATTACTTAAGTTTCAACCTTTAATCATTTTTTAAAATTATTTTGTCCTTTAAAAAAAAATGTATGTGTATCCATATGTATGTATATATGTATGTATGTATATGTATATCTATGTATATATGTATGTATGTATATGTATATATATGTATATATGTAGAAATGATTATACTGTTTAATTTAAATAATTTACTTTACCTATACTTACAATTCAATCATCTATCATTATCATTTTTACTATCCAATTTTCACTAACCAAGTGGTCTTGAAGCCCGTCCGGGTTTACGCCACGTTAATAACACTCGTCGCTGTATTGTATTGTATCGTTGTATTTGGCTTCGATTTCAACTGATCAAGCAAATCGTTAGATGTTGAAACAGCTGCAAGGTAAATATTTTTGGAAGAATCAGTGATGATGATGATGGTGATGATCATGGGCGGTGATCCTGGGGGGTCCTGGGGTCAGGACCCTCCCACTATTTTTTAGTGGGGGGGTCCACATTAAGGTGGACCCCCCACTTTTTTGCAATCTTTTTATCTAATTTTTTACATTTTGATATGAACATAATCGTCAACCATGGCATAAAAATGAATTTTTATACAGTAATACATTGTGAGTATGTGTAGTTATTGTGATAGCTGTCTAAAAAACATTCTTTGCTTAATTAAATACTCCTTCATCTACTTTTTTTTTATCTCTATGGCGTAGACGAGAATCCTAAGGGGGTCCTGGGGTCCACCTTTATAAGAACCCCCTCACTCATTTTTTAAAATACACATTTCTCAACTCTCATTTTGATACGAGCCTAATTGTCAACCATGTGATAAAGAAATGCTAATACAGTAATACATTGTGAGTTTGAATGGGCAGTGATGCTAGCGGGTTCCTGGGGTCCATCTTAACATGGACCCCTTCAATTTTTCAAATAAAATAATTTCTTAACCCCTATATTAATACAAGCATAATCGTCAACCATAGCATGAAACATAATTTTTATTCAGTAATATACTTTGGGTAGGCGTAGTTATAGTGATAGCTGCCTGAAGCAAAACTATTCTTTGCTTATACTCAATAACTCCTCCACCTACTCTTTTTTTTATATTTATGGATTTAAATTAATGAATTATATTTATAGAAAATTAAATTTCTGAATTTTCAATTTTCGCAAGCAGACATTCAGGATGTTTTTCAGAAAATATCGGTTCACTTTATGCAAACAGACAGATTTACATTTGTATTAATTTTATACTATAAAAAATCATTCACATTGTGTCACTTATTTTGCATGGTCGTTGTTCATAGGGGGTTCTGAGGTCTACTCTAATATCGACCCTTTCAATTTTTAGATGAACCAAAGTTAATGAATTTCAAAAGACTTCGAACATTAACTAAAGTTGTGGTTAAATCAAACTACAAGTTTCATATCACATGACTGCCAAAATTAAATGCTGATGCTTTTAGCTCATTCTATCGTTAGAAACACAGTGTGCACTGTTAATGCCGAATCAAGCCAGTTTGGTGTTGTGGTTGACGGCACACAAGACTGCAATGGGTTAGAGCAGGAATCGATATTAATTCGTTTTTTTGATGAAGCTCTTAATATTAAGGAACAGTTTATTGGTTTATTCAGCCCACCAGACACGACCAGACAAAAATTATCTGCTGAAGCAAAAGAGTTTCTGATCAGAATTATGCTACCTATAGAAAACCTCAGAGCTCAGATTTATGACGGCACTGCTAACATGAACGGCCGATTTAACGGTTGTCAGGCTATTATCAGCAGTGAGCATCCGCTTGCATTGTTTTTCCACTATTCTGCACACTGTGCAAATCTTGTTGCCCAGCACCCAGCTGCCGCAAATCCCTTTGTGAGCAATTCACATCAGTTTGTCTAAGAGTTAGGTGCTTTTTACAATCGTTCAGGGAAGTTAAAAAAGCAGTTTAGTAATGCTTTAGTGTCTCTTATAATTGACTTTCCTGATGAGCCGCTAAATGAAAAGTATAGTATAAAACTTCTTTGTCCTACAAGATAGCTGGTCAGAGTATCTGCAGTGTCATCTGGGCTTGAATAATATGAAGTGGTACTTGTTAGCTTGGAATCATTTGCTTCCATTGGTACTGCTGATGAAACAGCTGTAAAGGCTCGAGGCTTTTTTTCAACAGGACACTACTACACTGGCCCTCAAGCTAGTTGTTTTGGTGTTTTCACTTCTGGAACAGTTATAAAAGTCGTTGCAGTGAGCAATTGCCAAGGTCAGTGGAATGGTTGCAGCGACCAGTATGGTTTTGGCGATTGCTGTACCTCGGATGTGAAAGCCGTCACAAAAGTATTGTGGGCTAGGCCCAGCTTATGTAGCAACAAAACCAGAGAAACATTATCGAGCAGCATATTTCGCTGCAATCATGCAACTCACAGAAAGGTTCAATCGAGATTCTCCTGGTTTGCGTTCATACTTACAGCTGGAGACAATGTTCCTAACTGGTGATATTTGCAAGCAGTATCGTGAGCTAAATGCAACTAGTCTTTGTTCACAGTTAGCTATGTTTAACGACCAGAATGAATACAGAACTTTAGCATAAGCGCAAAAAATGCAAGCTATGATCCCGAAGTCAGACATCTGTTTCCTCAAGTTGAACGTCTGATCCGGTTGATGCTTGTGCCTCCAGCAACGTCATGTACAGCAGAAAGGTCGTTTATTGCTTTGCGGCGTTTTGAAACTTGGTTGCGTGCAACTATGACACAGCCTCGCTTGAATTCACTGGCCGTTTGTCATGCACATCAGGATATACTTGACAGCCTAGATTTAAAACGACTAGAAGAATTTGCCAGTCAGTCAGACATTCGGAGGGGTCTTTTTGGAAATTAGTTAGCGAGCTGTGGAGAGAGGGTAGAAGAACAGACAGAGAGGGTATTTTATGTCATCTGAATATACACTGTGGGCTATAAAAAATGGGCCATTGTATATTTGTTTAAAACTTTGGCAAATTGGAACCGATTTGTAATTTTTAAAACTATTTGACTCAGAAATGAATGGAAAACAAGATGTTATAAAATTTATTTAGATTCCTTTAATATGTATTATCTTCACCTAGTGAAAGTAAAAAAAGTGAGAAAATAGCGAAGACTGTAATGTAAAACACATAAAAATGTTATAAATTTTTTTTTAAGTTTTAAATTTTTTACAATTTTTTTGACATTTGTTAATACTTTATTTTCATGTTTCTTGCATGACATTTTTTGATATTTTCATCTTTGTTTCAGTTTCACAAGGTAAATGTTTCTTAAATCTTGTTCCTTATTCATTTCTGAGTCAAATAGTGAAAAAATTAAAAATCGCTTTACATTTTCCAAAGTTATATACAAATATATAGCAGCATGTTTTTTTTGACCCAGAGTGTATATTTATCTGTCTGTTGGACTGGCTAACCAAATAAATTGTTTATTTATCGTTAGAGTTTCATCAACAAAATAAATACAGATTTATTCATGGTCTACCTAGTTAGTTATGCTTTATATTTATGTTATATTGATACTCAAATTTTTAGTGACTTGACATTTATATATAATTCTATAATATGATGACTGTAAAAACCAGATTGTCCAGACATTTAATTATTATTCAGTTATTCTTACATTTGATGCTATTGTACTGAATTTTACTATTTTATTGGAGACATAGGCATATGGATGCAAATTTATTTTTTTACAAAAAGAACTGATAAATAGATTTGTCAAAATAATAAAAGGATTTGTGAAACGTTTTCTTTAGTCGTTCATAAAATAATTGGAAACAAAATATATAAGGTAAATGAATGAAAGAATATAAGAATAACATTAATTGAATCTTTAAGTACGCAATGCAAAACCTAATTATTTTTTTCTAAAATCGCTAAAAACTTTAAAAGAAAGTTTACTTTTTTTCAAACTCGTGGAACGTGGTTATATTTTTAGAGTGGTGGTTTTGATATTGATAGGGTTGATGGCTAGTTTATGAATTTAATTGTAATTGAATTTATATAGATGACCAATAATGAAAGGTATTAAAATCGCTATTGTTTTTCTTCAAATCGCTTAAAGTGGCAATAGAAAAGTATTTTTATTGAGTATCGAGCTTTTTTTTAAATGTTTGGCGATACAAATATTAATAGTTGATACAAAAAGAATGATCAATACAGCAAACAATACTAAATAGTATCGCTGATACTGTATTGGCCGATACCGGTTCTTTGATTCCAACTCTGGGGAGAACCCCCCCAAGATTTTCCGCCGATCGCCGCCCCTGGTGATGATTATAGCGATGATGATGATGATGATGATGGTGGTGGTGATGATAATGATGAAATCTCGCATAACCCACCTTCATATATATAGGAATATGTATATAGGAAAGCATATATAGAGTCAATATAACTATTATTATTATTGTTATTAAATAATTAGTATTATCATGATCATCATCAATATCTTACTCTGTTTGGGGTCAATAATAATAATAATAATTCTAACTATAAAAATATTAATAATAGCTATATTGACTCTATATTTCCTTTTCTATATTCCCATTCTTATTTATGTATATATACCAGGGGTGCACAACCTTTTTCAGCCTGAGGGCCAAAATTACTGAGTCCCTGGGCGCCAAGGGCCGCATCAGCGTGCACATAGATGACACAATAAAACAACTCAAAGAATGCAAATTTTTTAAAAATGTCATAAAAAAATAACGTTATTTAAACATGTATGAATAACTAAATGTAAAAAAACTCAAAGAATGCAAGTTTTTAATAAATGTCATTTAAAAAAAATAACGTTATTCAAACATGTATGAATAACTAAACTTAAAAAAACTCAAAGAATGCAAGTTTTTAATAAATGTCATTAAAAAAAATAACGTTATTTAAAAACGTATGAATAACTAAATGTTAGTATTTTAATGAGAAGGTTGAGCCTGAAGGGTTGCAACAACATTGTCAATATTTGGTTCGAGTTCTGTTGTTGCAAGCCTCAAAATCGAACAAAGATTATCATCAGTCAAAGATGATCTCAGTTTATTTTTATTTGTGTTCATGACTGAAAACGTTTGTTCACACACGTAGGTGCTGCCAAATTCAGACAAGATTCGGCAAGCCAAATCTTTGACCGCTCCATACTTAACTGAACTTAGACTTCCATAAAAAGTTAAAATGGAGTTATGCTGATACGCAAACTTTAATTCTGGTGAACATTGAAGATCAATGACTTCTAACTGACATTGCTCAGGTACGGATTCTACAGCACAAGAGAAAGGGTCACGGATGAAGTTGAATAACTCCTTATGCTCCCTGAATGCATCAAAACGTTCATTAAATTCCTTTAGTAACGCTTCAAAACTGTCGTGGTATTTATTGAAGTCACACTGGCATTCCTTTTGAAAAGCTGAACAAAAAGGAAAATGACATAAATTACCAGATTGCAGATTCGAACAAATCAGCCGTAGCTTCAAGGTGAATGATAGCAGCTCTTGGTACATATCAAAGATGTAGTGATCTTTGCCTTGAAGACATCAACTTTAAAAATTCCCAGACTATAGAAGACCAAACAAACTAATAATTGATCTACTAAAAGTCACACTAAATTACACCTATTTAAGTGTTCTGTTATGTCTGTCAAAAATGCTAAGTCTGCCAACCACAGTTTGTCTGTAAAACAGCTGTGTCTTTGCCTTTGGTAACAAGGAATTCACAGATTTCCTTTCGTAACTCAACAAACCTAGTTAAAACTATTCCTCAACTCAACCACCTTACATAAGTGTGATATGGTATGTCACGATATTCTGGTTGAATGTTTTCAAGAAATTATCTGAATTGTCGATGGTTAAGTCCTTTTGCTCATATGAAGTTCACTGATTTAAAAACAAATTTTATAACATTATCAAAATTAGCGACTCGTGTACACAGTGACTCTTGATGTATGATGCAATGGTATGCGTGGATGGTGTCTGTTGGAATTCCTAAGTCTCGCAAATGTGATCGCAGATGAGCAACAAGTCCTAATTCTTTACCAGTCGTGGCAGGTGGACCGTCAGTAGTAACACAACAGAGCTTTGGCCACTGAACGTTAAGGTTTTCAAGAACAGATTTCACTCCTCCAAAAATATCTGCACCAGTCGTTCGTCCATGTAGTGAGGCCATTCCTGCTAATTCCTGAGTTAATTTACAGTTTTCATCCACCGCACAAACAAAAACCAAAAGCTGTGCTGTGTCAACGTTATCCGTGCTCTCATCTAAGGCAATTGAAAAATACTTGCAAATGGCAAGCTTGTCACGCAAACGTCATTGGATAAATCAACCATCCGGCGCTGGATAGTCATCCGTGACAATGGCACTTTGTTGAACAGGTCTGTTTTCTCAGGACAGACTTCTTTGCGATTGGCTTGCATGCAGTTTTTGACGAAATCACCATCAGTAAATGGTCGAGACGATCACGCAATAATCTGTGCTACGGCACAACCGGCACGAACAAAAGTCTTATTTTAATTAACTTTTTTCATAAACATATTTTGCTCAGATGACACTATTTTTACAAGCTGATCAATTATATTTTTTCTAGCTTCATCTTTCACATCATCAAACGTAGCAGCGTGTTTGGTTTCATAATGTCTTTTGCAATTGTAGTCCTTCATTACAGTTACGGACTCGCGACAAATTAGGCCCAAAGCTGTTCCGTTGAAAGGCTGCATTTGTCCATTCTTCATTAAACTGACGATTTTCTGCTTCAATTTTACGCGTTGACATTCTTACTAAATTAAAACAACTCAATTATCGCTCGTTGTTGTTGTTTCAATCGTTTTATATAATGGATGTGCAAATAGTACTATTAAAAAGAGATGAGAGGGGTGTCGATTTAAAATTCTGTTAGGGCCGCAAATAGCCAAAATGGACTAGTTGTCTGGGGGCCGCATCAAACAGGCCGAAGGGTTGTGCACCTCTGCTCTGTAATGACCTTATTTAAACTTCTGATTCTAAAGCATCAACTCTTCTTTTATACCTTGAAGTTTCATCTGCTTTTGATACTGTTGATCATACTCTACTGCTAAATGCTTTAGATTCTTCTTTTTATATTTCTGGATCTTCCCTTAACTGGCTTAAATCATGTCTTTTTGAGCGAACTTCTTATGTATCAATAGAATCTCCTCGTTCTTCTTCTGTTTCTTTATCTTATGGTGTTCCACAGGGCTCAATCTTTGGTCCCTTACTCTTTATTCTCTACACCTCTGAACTACCTAATATTATTTCTTCATCTTCCTTAGATAGTCAGATTTATGCTGACGACTCCTATATTTATGCATTTTTCACTGACTTTTCTCTTGACCTTGCTGTTAATAAAATTAATTTAAAGTTAATAAACTCTCTGTCTTCAACTTATAATTTTTTGGGCTTCGATTCTAACTTGTCTTTAGCTCCTTAAATTCTATCTGTTTCTAAATCTTGTTACTTCCACATTCGTCGTATTAAGCAGCTTCTTTTTTTTCTCGATGATCCTACTTTGTAGCTTCTTGTATCTTCTCTAGTTTTCTCCAGGATTGATTATTGCAACTCTTTTTACTATGGTCTAACTGATACTACTTTAGCTTCTCTAAACAAAACCTTTAATTGTGCTGCTCGTCTTGTTGCTCGTGCTCCTAAGTTTTCTCACATTTTTCCTTATCTTCGTTTGTTACATTGGTTACCTCTGAGATGTAGAATGACTTTTAAAATATTTTTTTCTTTCTTTTTGTCTATACTGTTCACAGCCTGACAGACGCATGCCATGTTACAATGGTTCTGAGAACCATGGTTCTTATGCGCCGATGCGCCACTCAACACGACGTACACATCTTTCAATGCATACGTCGCAAACACCGCATCATATACACTAGGTATATGATAGTTCACGGTTGCCTATCAGGGATCGAACCGGCGACTTTTAAGTTGCAAGTCCGACGCCTACCATCTAAGCCATCCCCGCTCCCCACTTTTAAAATATGCCTAAATATGTTTAAAATTCATAACTGTAATGCTCCAATTTATCTTTAAAATTTAATTAAACAACCCCCTAAATCTGGTCTAACATCATCATCCTTTAAGCGTTCTTTTCGTTTTTCACTTAAACACTTTTTTACTCAACGTTCTTTTTCTTACTGCTGTCTTTTTTAATGAAGTTCTTTACCCTCTTTTCTAACTT
>OX030971.1:2602132-2609632 GCA_943735955.1 Piscicola geometra | reverse complement strand
CATTTACTAAATAATTAAAAAAAATTAAATTGCTTAAAAACGCTATTTAGTTTATTTATTATTTATTGATTTAATGTGAAACGTGTTTTTTCTATCAACAATAAAAAGTTATTTTTAAGCATTTACTAAATAATAATAAAAAATTAAATTGCTTAAAAACGCTATTTAGTTTATTTCTTATTTATTGATTTAATGTGAAACGTGTTTTTTTGGATTATAGTTTTTTAAAAAAAGAATAACAATAATAATAATAATAGTATTAAGAATATAAAAAAATAATATAAATAATAATAATAATAGTATTAAGAATATAAAAAAATAATATAAATAATAATAATAATTAATAAATAATAATAATAACAACAAAACATATTGATGATAACAATAATATTAATAATAATATTATTATTTTGTAATTAATATAATATATATAATAGTAATATTATTATTATTATAATAATCATAATAATAGTAAAAATAAAATTAATAATAAAAATAAATACAAATGGTAATAATAATTATTATTATTATGTTTATTTATTATTATTATATTTATGCTTCTCACACTCACACCCACGTCGTAAAGCAAAAAAGAAAAAACAAAATGTTAATATTAACAACAATAACAATAATAATTTTTATTATTATTATCTCATAATAGTTATAGTTATACTGACTCTATATTCCTATTCCTATATATATGAAGGTGGGTTATGCGAGATTTCATCACTCCTAGTTTTTTTCCGCAAAACTCTTCATTTTTGTTTAACAGAAAAAACAAGAAAGGAAAGGAAGCTGCAAAATGAGATTTGTCATCGTCTTTATTTTCCTCTTCGTGTTCTTGGGCATCTTCTGCAAGGCCGAAGAGCACGCAGAAAGTGGATCAGCATCATCATCATCACAAGAGAAAGATGGAACTTCAGAAGGGGGTTTAGTTGGGGAGAAGAGGGTGAGGAGGAGGAAGAGGAGTGTACCTTATCTGCTTCAAGGTAATCGTTTGCCAATCCTTGACGATAAGAGAGACAAGGTGGATCAAAGTGCAGTCGATTTTATGGGAAAATAACCCATCCCGAGAACTCTGGATTGGATCTTTGGTGCTGCTGGTGGTGGATTTGAAAAGAATGGAGTGTGATTTAATGCTGTTAATAATTTAATAATAATAATAATTTAATTACAACTACATTAATAATACTTTTCTGAATTATTTTGCAAGAATTGTGTAAAGACACTCTGGCGTGCTGGAACTTTTGGGAGATTTCAACACGAAACTTGTTTTTCAGTTTTCAATAAATGATTAAGGCATTCAATTGCTCTTTTTGTTCTTTTAGTTCTTAATTAATAATAATAATAAATGAAAATAATAATAATGACGAGCACTATTATAGTGGCGTATAACCCGAACGAGCTTCCCCAGGCAACTTAGGCTGCATACTTAGTTGATGGTGGTGATGATGATGCTGATGATGATGGTGGTGATGATGATGGTGGTGGTGGTGATGACGATGGTGGTGTTGATGATGATGATGGTGATGATGATGGTTGTGGTGATGATGATGATAATGATGGTGGTGGTGTTGAGGATGATTGAGATGATGATGATAATGATGGTGGTGGTGGTGATGATGATGGTGGTGATGATGGTGGTGACGATGATGGTGGTGATGATGATGATGATGATGGTAGTGGTGGTGATGATGATGGTGGTGAAAAAGATGATGTTAGTAGTGATATTAAATTTTCTGTTAGAAAGAGTTTTTGTTAAATTTAAGAAAAACTTTCAAAAAAATTGATGCGAAAAATTTGAGGGTTTATTAATAAAATAGGAGGATGGATGGATGGATGAATGGATGGATAGATGGAAGAATGAATGGATGGATTGATGGTTCATTTTAAATATTAAATCTTTAAACAAAAACGCAGCTGTGCTTTCATATTGTCTTACGTCACAGTATGCCTTTTAACTTATTGCACTTCACGATATATATAATCTAATTAAACTATTATTATTATTATAAATATTATTTTATTATTCTAATTAAATTACTAATATTAGTATAATTATTGAATTAATATTTTTAGGATTAGTATTAAATTCTTTTTATTCTTTATTATAGATATATAATACAGATCCATCAATTTTTAATGATGCACTCACTAAAACATAAAGAAATAAATCGATAAAAAATAATTAAATTTATATGCTTGGGGATTTCAATATTAATATATTAAATACTGTTTGTAATAATATATCAAATGATTTTACCATCATTCAACTTTATCCCATTCATCACCCACCCAACTAGAGTCACTCCATACTCCAGCACGCTTATCGACAATATATACACAAATAACCTACAACTACACAAGTTTAATATTCTGTCAAATGATTTATCCGACCACTATCCTATCTGCACCTTTTCGAAACTACAATTTAAACAAAAATCTTTCACCCCACAAAATAATTTCGTATTTTCAGATAAGAATATTTTCAAATTAATTTTTTTTTAATCTTCCCATGATTGGAGCAAGGTTTTGTCTTCTGACGACATAGATTTTGTCGCAAAACACTTCATCGAAACAATACAAAGTGGTCTAACTACTCATTGTCAACATAGAAACAGACATAATACTTGCTTACGTAAACAAGCTTGGCTGACAAAAGCTCTCTTAGTTTCTTCAAAACACAAAAACAAGTTGTATAAAAAATGTATTAGCTTTCCAACTGATCTCAATATAATCACTTATAAAACTTATAAAAACTTATTTCATTCTCTTTGCAGATTTTCTAAAAATAAATACAATAAAGAAGAATTCATTAAGCATAAACATAATATTAAGAAAACATGGGATTTAAGAAAATATCATTTAAATAACTAAAATAAAAAATATTATTACATTAAAAATTAACGATGAAGTAATTACGGACAAATCTTCTATCGCAACTATTTTTAATAGTCAGTTTGCTGCTTCTTCTGAAACGAAAATAATCATATTACAAAATCATACCTGAATTAAAGTCCACAAATTTTTTTTTCTCTTTTCATTGAAGTAAGCTCTATCATTAAAACCATTTCAAATACATCTAGCTGTGGCGATGACCAATTTTCTAACAAACTTTTAAAGAAAATCTCACCAAATATATTAATTCCACTTACACATCTAATTAACGTATCTCTTGAAACAGGTTCATTTCCTTCTCTTTTTAAATTATCCAAAATTATTCCAATACATTAAAATGGTTTAGAAAATGATTCGAGCAATTATAGAATTGCAGTCGATTCACCCCTTAACCGATTCACCCCATAACCGATTCACCCCATAACCGATTCACCCCATAACCGATTCACCCCATAACCGATTCACCCCTTAACCGATTCACCCCATAACCGATTCACCCCTTAACCGATTCACCCCATAACCGATTCACCCCATAACCGATTCACCCCTTAACCGATTCACCCCATAACCGATTCACCCCTTAACCGATTCACCCCATAACCGATTCACCCCTCAACCGATTCACCCCTTAAAATAGTTAAAAACGGACTTTATTTTTTATAGGTATTTTGCTAAAATAAAATAATAAATTAAAAAATATATTTAAAATTAGAAAATATCAAAAAAATATATTAAAAATTATAAAATATTAAAAAAATATATTTAAAATTGTAAAATATTAAAAAAAATATATTAAAAATTATAAAATATTAAAAAAACATATTAAAAATTATAAAATATTAAAAAAACATATTAAAAATTATAAAATATTAAAAAAATATATTAAAAATTATAAAATATTAAAAAAATATATTAAAAATTATAAAATACTGAAAATATATTTAAAATTATAAAATATTAAAAATATATATTAAAAATTATAAAATATTAAAAAAATATATTAAAAATTATAAAATAATAAAAAAATATAATAAAAATGATAAAATATAAAAAAAATATATTTAAAATGATAAAATATTGAAAAAATATATTAAAAATTATAAAATATTTAAAAAATATATTAAAAATTATAAATATTAAAATTATATATAAAAAATTATAAAATATTTAAAAAATTATAAAATAAATAGATTATTATATAATAAATAGATCATTATAAAATAAATAGATAATTATAAAATAAATAGATAATTATAAAATAAATAGATAATTATAAAAGAAATAGATAATTTTAAAAGAAATAGATAATTTTAAAAGAAATAGATAATTATAAAATAAATAGATAATTATAAAAGAAATAGATAATTCAATTTATGATTCAAGGAAAGAATAGAAGCCAGGTTAACCTATTAACGAAATCTCCATAAATGGCAGATGTATATATTCGTTGTTTACTTTCAGAATGCTAGTGTACTTTTAACCGAAATTTTATTTTTTCGACAAAATAAACAAGGTTTTCGACAAGGTTGGAACCAAACTAATACATAGTTCAGATTAACTTCTCTCACAATTATCATGAGATGTCAGATACGGGTAAGAATTGCCTAAAAACGGGGAAATGTGCAAAAATGTATGAATTCAGTAGAAGTGAGATATGTGCAGGATGGACAATTCAAGTCAGCTGATTGCAAAGAAAAGAGATAGGAAAGAGAAAAAAGCACCGTTTTTATATGTCCTTTAAAAATAGTCTGTTTATTCTTCACTTCCTAATCAATTCCTAATCAACTGCATGATCTGTCCCATGTTAAAAATTACTAATGTATGCTTCCTTTTACTTGCTAAAAAGTTCAATTAACTCTAAAAAGAATCATTCCGTAAGGTTCAATTTGTCCAAAGGCTGTCATAAAATATAACCCTAAAATGAATTGGTTGAAAAGAGTGCCTTGTATTTAGTAATTATTTTGTGGTAAATAATTTATTTTTTATTTAATATTTTGTTTTAATAAAGTATTTTGAATTTAATAAATTATTTTATATTTAAAATTTTATTTTTAATTCAAAGTTTTATTTTATATTTAAAATTTTATTTTATACTTAAAATTTTATTTTATATTAAAAATTTTATTTTATATTTAAAATTTTATTTTATATTTAAAATTTTATTTTATATTTAAAATATTATTTTATATTTAAACTTTTATTTTATATTTAAACTTTTATTTTATATTTAAAATTTTCTTTTATATCTAAAATTTTATTTTATATTTAAAATTTCATTTTATATTTAAAATTTTATTTTATATTTAAAATTTTATTTTATATTTTTCAAACATTTTACAATTTTTTAAATTTTTTAAAAATATTTTATATATTTTTTAATTTATTTTTTCAATTTTTATAATTTTTAATTTCTTTTTTTGATATTTTATAATTTTTAACATATTTTTTATTTATTTTATAATTTTTAACATATTTTTTATTTATTTTATAATTTTTAATATATATTTTATTATTTTATAATTTTTAATATATTTTTTTTAAATTGTATACTTTTTAATATATTTTTTTACTATTTTATAATTTTTAATATATTTTTTAACATTTTATAATTTTTTATATATAATTTTAATATTTTATAATTTTTTATATATTTTTTAAATATTTTATAATTTTTAATATATTTTCATAATATTTTATCATTTTAAATATATTTTTTTAATATTTTATCATTTTTATTATATTTTTTTAATATTTTATAATTTTTAATATATTTTTTTAATATTTTATAATTTTTAATATATTTTTTTGATATTTTATAATTTTTAATATATTTTTTTAATATTTTATAATTTTTAATATATTTTTTTAATATTTTATAATTTTTAATATATTTTTTTAATATTTTCTAATTTTTAATATATTTTTTTAATATTTTATAATTTTTAATCTATTTTTTTGATATTTTCTAATTTTAAATATATTTTTTAATTTCTTATTTTATTTGAGCAAAATACCTATAAAAAATAAAGTCCGTTTTTAACTATTTTAAGAGGTGAATCGGTTATGGGGTGAATCGGTTAAGGGGTGAATCGGTTATGGGGTGAATCGGTTATGGGGTGAATCGGTTAAGGGGTGAATCGGTTATGGGGTGAATCGGTTAAGGGGTGAATCGGTTATGGGGTGAATCGGTTATGGGGTGAATCGGTTAAGGGGTGAATCGACTGCATCCCCAATTATAGACCCATATCACTATTATCTTCTATATCAAAAATTTTAGAAAAAATTGTTTTTAATCGACTTAATATTTTCATGGAAAACGAAAATATTCTATCACCTAGCCAATACGGTTTCATAAAAGGCAGTTCTACGGAACTAGCCATTTTGGATGTTGTGCATCATGTTGCTACTGGTATTGATTCTCGCTTACACACATTAGGTATTTTCATTGATTTTTCAAAGGCATTTGATACCATTAACCATTCTATCTTGCTTGATAAATTGTTTCATTATGGAATACGTGGAACATGTCACAAATGGTTCTGTGAATATTTAAGAAATCGTTCCCAATATGTATACATTGATGGTGTAAGATCTAACACACTAAATATTAACACTGGTGTACCGCAAGGATCTATTTTAGGATCTTTGTTATTTAACATTTATGTTAATTATTTAATTAATCTTTCTGAAATTGCCAAATTTGTTCTTTATTCTGACGACACTACAGTATTGTTCCAAGACAAAAATGTTAATAATCTTATTTTAAAAACAAATACTTTTCTTAATTTGTTACATCAATGGACAATTAACAACCAACTCAAAATCAACTATGCAAAAACATGCAGCATTCTTTTTGGCCCTAAAATAAAAACAAACATTATTAATTATACACTTACAATTGATTCTTAAATTATAGAGAGAGTCGATTATAAAAAATTCTTAGGTATTTATATAACCAGTAATCTTTCTTGGAATGAACATATAACGTATATATCAAAAAAAAACTTTCAAAAAATATTGGTATTTTTATAAACTTAAAACAATTTACCATCTCATATAATTAAGTTACTCTATTCTACTTTAATTCTACCTTACTTGACCTATTGTCTCCCTTTATGGGGACTTGCTTGCAAAACTCATTTACATCCTTTAAATGTTATACAAAATAATTTTCTTAGAGTCCTGTTTAAATTACAATCTCATGACCACATATCTCATATGTATCTTCCAGCTCAAATTTTAGCAATTAATCAGTTATACATCTTTAAAACCTATATTCTTTTTGATAAACTTATAATAAAAAACCTATCTTACTCATTTTATACATTCCTTCACATCCAACTGCACACGAACATTGAGAATTAAGTCTGACTACTACTTACAAACACCAAGAACCAATTTCTATCTAAATAGTCCAATCTATGCAGGGCTCCAACTCTGGAACAGATTACCATTGAATTTGAAGAATATACAGCAAACCCTTAATTTTAAGAAAATAATTTAACCACTTATAATTTTCAATCACTTTAATTAATTTATTTTGTAAATCAATGAAAACATTTGTTATTATTAGCAATTCTTTTAATTTGTGAATTTAATTAA
>OX030971.1:2587132-2589632 GCA_943735955.1 Piscicola geometra | reverse complement strand
GAAGGGGGTAGTGTAGAAAGGGGTGGTGGAGAAATGGGTGGGGGGGAAGAAGGTGATGAGGAAGGGGGTGGGGAGGAAGGTTGTGGTGGAGATGTGGGACAGAGAAAAGAATGTGTGAGAATGAGTGAGAGAAGAGGAAGAAAAGGTGGTGGTAGGGATAGTCGCGGAGGGTAATGTTAAAGAAAGGAGGATGGGGTGGGGTGTGGGAAGATGGGTGGGTGTGGAAGGATGGGTGGGGTGTGGAAGGATGGGTGGGGGTGTGGAAGGATGGTTGGGGGTGTGAAAGGATGGGTGGGTGTGGAAGGATGGGTGGGGGTGTGGAAGGATGGTTGGGGGTGTGGAAGGATGGGTGGAGTGTGGAAGGATGGGTGGGGGTGTGGAAGGATGGTTGGGGGTGTGGAAGGATGGGTGGAGTGTGGAAGGATGGGTGGGGGTGGAAGGATGGGTGGGGGTGTAGAGGGATGGGTGGAGTGTGGAAGGATGGGTGGGGGTGTGGAAGGATGGTTGGGGGTGTGGAAGGATGGGTGGGTGTGGAAGGATGGGTGGGGGTGGAAGGATGGGTGGGGGTGTAGAGGGATGGGTGGAGTGTGGAAGGATGGGTGGGTGTGGAAGGATGGGTGGGGTGTGGGAAGATGGGTGGGTGTGGAAGGATGGGTGGGGTGTGGAAGGATGGGTGGGGGTGTGGAAGGATGGTTGGGGGTGTGAAAGAATGGGTGGGTGTGGAAGGATGGGTGGGGGTGGAAGGATGGGTGGGGGTGTGGAAGGATGGTTGGGGGTGTGGAAGGATGGGTGGAGTGTGGAAGGATGGGTGGGGGTGGAAGGATGGTTGGGGGTGTGGAAGGATGGGTGGGTGTGGAAGGATGGGTGGGGGTGGAAGGATGGGTGGGGGTGTAGAGGGATGGGTGGAGTGTGGAAGGATGGGTGGGTGTGGAAGGATGGGTGGGGTGTGGAAGGATGGGTGATTGTGGGAAGATGGGTGGGGGGTGGAAGGATGGGTGGGGTGTAGAAGAATGGGTGGGGGTGTAGAAAGATGGGTGGGGATGTGGAAGGATGGGTGGGGTGGAGGGATGGGTTGGGTGTGGGAGGATGGTTGGGTGTGGAAGGATGGGTGGGGGTGTGGAAGGATGGGTGGGGTGTGGAAGAATGGGTGGGAGTGTAGAAGGATGGGTGGGGGTGTGGAAGGATGGGTGGGTGTGGAAGGATGGGTGGGGTGTGGAAGGATGGGCTGGGGTGTAGAAAGATGGGTGGGGGTGTGGAAGGATGGGTGGGGTGGAGGGATGGGTTGGGTGTGGGAGGATGGGTGGGGGTGTGGAAAGATGGGTGGGGTGTGGAAGAATGGGTGGAGTGTGGAAGGATGGGTGGGGGTGTAGAAAGATGGGTGGGGGTGTGGGAAGATGGGTGGGGTGTGGGAGGATGGGTGGGGTGTGGGAGGATGGGTGGGATGTGGAAGGATGGGTGGGGGTGTGGAAGGATGGGTGGGGTGTGGAAGGATGGGTGGGTGTGGGAAGATGGGTGGGGGGTGGAAGGATGGGTGGGGTGTGGAAGGATGGGTGGGGTGTGGAAGGATGGGTGGGGTGTGGAAAGATGGGTGGGGGTGTAGAAGGATGGGTGGGGGTGTGGAAAGATGGGTGGGTGTGGAAGGATGGGTGGGGTGTGGAAGGATGGGTGGGGGTGTAGAAAGATGGGTGGGGGTGTGGAAGGATGGGTGGGGTGGAGATATGGGTTGGGTGTGAAAGGATGGTTGGGTGTGGAAGGATGGGTGGGGGTGTGGAAGGATGGGTGGGGTGTGGAAGAATGGGTGGGGGTGTAGAAGGATGGGTGGGGGTGTGGAAGGATGGGTGGGTGTGGAAGGATGGGTGGGGTGTGGAAGGATGGGTGGGGGTGTAGAAAGATGGGTGGGGGTGTGGGAAGATGGGTGGGGTGTGAGAGGATGGGTGGGGTGTGGAAGGATGGGTGGGGGTGTGGAAGGATGGGTGGGGTGGAGGGATGGGTTGGGTGTGGGAGGATGGTTGGGGGTGTGGAAGGATGGGTGGGTGTGGAAGGATTGGGTGGGTGTGGGAAGATGGGTGGGGGGTGGAAGGATGGGTGGGGTGTGGAAGGATGGGTGGGGTGTGGAAGGATGGGTGGGGTGTGGAAGGATGGGTGGGGTGTGGAAGGATGGGTGGGGTGGAAGGATGGGTGGGGTGTGGAAGGATGGGTGGGGTGTTGAAGGATGGGTGGGGTGTGGAAGGATGGGTGGGGGTGGAAGGATGGGTGGGGTTGGAGAAATGGGTGGGGTTAGAAGGATGGGTGGGGGTGTGGATGGATGGATGGGGATGGGAAGGATGGGTGGGGGGTGTGGAAGGGTTGGTGGGGTTTGGAAGGATGAGTGGGGGTGGAAGGATGGGTGGGGGTGGAGAAATGGGCGGGGTTAGAAGGATGGGTGGGGGTGTGGAAGGATGGATGGGGATGGGAAGGATGGGTGGGGGGTGTGGAAGGATTGGTGGGGTTTGGAAGGACA
>OX030971.1:2579632-2582132 GCA_943735955.1 Piscicola geometra | reverse complement strand
CTAATTTTCTACTATTATCATCATCATATTCTTCTTCATCATCACCACCATCTTTACACCAAAAACTCTACCCAAATTTCCCACCTAACAACCACCACTCATCCACCGAGCACCTATTTATCATCATCATCATCAACACCCATCCATCATCATCATCATTATGGATACATTTGAACCATCCGAACATCTATCCGACTCTGACCAACTCCTCCTTTACACCACCCATCCCCAGACACACCAGAGGTTGCTCTAACTACCTAAATAAAATAATTTTGAGAATTAACAAAGCAATTGTAAATAAAAAAAGTTTAATATAATTATTTAATCTCGAACAACCCACAATACACTCTACCAATCTCTCTACCAACCAAAACCTTCCACTACACCACCTTTTCTGCACCAACCCACTCAGTTACTATCTCCTACTTCCCACCCCAACTCACTCCCTCCCAACCACTCCCCACACCCACCCACCCATAATCCATCATCCCACCCCCCACACACCAACACCCCACCCACCCACCCACACCTACACCCACCCTACCCACCCCCACACCTACACCCCACACACCAACCCCCCACACCTACACCCCACACACCCACCCCCCACACCCACCCACCCTACCCACCCACCCCCCCCCCCCACACAGACACATAGGCATAGACTTCATGGTCAGCCACCTCTCAAGTCTGTGCAGACACGACATCAAAAAGCTATTCAAGGCCATTGATAGTTTGCAAAAAGATCAAGGTGATGATGATGATGATGGTGGTGATGATGATGATGATGGTGGTGAGGATGATGATGATGGTGGTGAGGATGATGATGATGGTGGTGATGATGATGGTGGTGATGATGATGATGATGGTGGTGATGATGATGATGGTGGTGGTGATGATGATGATGGTGGTGAGGAGGATGATGATGGTGCTTGTGGTTGTGGTGATGATGATGGTTGTGGTGATGATGGTGGTGTTAATGAGGATGATGATGATGATGGTACCTTTGGTGATGGTGATGATAATTTTGGTCGTGGTTATTATGGTAGAGACTGTGGTGGTGATGATGAAGAAGAAGAAGATGATGATGATGATAATGATAATAGTGGGGGTGGTGATGATGATGATGGTATGGATAATGATGAGAATGGGGATATTGGGGACAGTGGACCTTAGGTGTTATGAACAATGAGGGGATGTAAGGCAGAAAGGTAACACGCTCAAACTGATAATGATTTCAAAACCATCATCATAATCACCACCACTATAATCATTATCACCATCATCATTATCATATTCACCACCACTATAATCATTATCACCATCATCATTATCATAATCAATAGCACAATCATCATCACCACCACAGCAATCTCCATTAGGATCTTATTGGCTGAGAAACTCTACGAAATTGGGTCACATTTTTCAGGTCACTCAAAACTGGGTCGGTTTATCACATCTGACCTGTATGATGTCCTATATAGGTCAATGAATGACCCCAATTCACAGGTTAGTTACATCCCTACTACTACTACTACTACTACTACTACTACTACTACTACTACTACTACTACTACTACTACTACTACTACTACTACTACTACTACTACTACTACTACTACTACTACTATTACTACCACTACTACTACTACTACTACAACTACTACTACTACTACTACTACTGCTACTACTACTACTACTACTACTACTACTACTACTACTACTACTACTACTGCTACAGGTAAGAAAGGCTAGTTATGGCAGTGTATTCAGCTTATTGGAACAAAACTCTATACCCCATAGTCAGTATCATCATCATCATTATAACCATCATCCACCACCCCCATCATCATCACCATCACCTCCATCATCATCACTATCATTCTCATCATCATCATCATCATCACCCCCATCACCATCATCATCACCCCCATCATCACCCCCATCATCATCATCATCCCCATCATCATCATCACCACCATCATCATCATCATCATAATCACCCCCATCATCATCATCATCATCACTCCCATCATCATCATCATCATCATCATCATCACCCCCATCATCATCATCATCATCATCATCATCATCATCATCATCATCATCATCATCAGGCCTGGTGGAGAAGACGCTATTATCAGTGGTGATGGCGTCCATATCGAATGATAACGAAGATGAGTTGAGGGCTGATGGAGTGTTTGTGAGTGGGAGGAGGGGGTGGTGGTGGGAGGGTGGATGGGTGGTGGGAGGGGGGTGGTGGTGGAAGGGGTGGATGGGTGGTGGAAGGGGTGAGGGGGGTGGTGGTGGAAGGGGTGAGGGGTGGGTGGGTGAATGGGGGTGGTGGTGGTGGGAGGGGTGAGGGGTGGTGGGAGGGTAGGTGGGTGAAAGAGGGGGGATTGGTAGGATGAGGGGTGGGTGTGAGTTGGAAAGAGAGGAGATGGTGTGGGATGGGGGGAGAAGAAAGTGGTAGGTGGAAGATGTTGGGAGGGTGATGGTG
>OX030971.1:2572132-2574632 GCA_943735955.1 Piscicola geometra | reverse complement strand
TATAATATTTTAAGTAATCTCATTATAATTAGTAATTTATAATATTTTAAGTAATCTCATTATAATTAGTAATTTATAATATTTTAAGTAATCTCATTATAATTAGTAATTTATAATATTTTAAGTAATCTCATTATAATTAGTAATTTATAATATTTCAAGTAATCTCATTATAATTAGTAATTTATAATATTTTAAGTAATCTCATTATAATTAGTAATTTATAATATTTTAAGTAATCTCATCACTATTGTATTACTGTTATCATTAATTGTTTCATTGTTTATTATATTATTAAGAGTATTATTAATATTATCATTTATCATTATTATTAATTAATATTATTCATTATTATTATTATAATTATTAATATTATTAAATAGTTTAAAATAACTTTCTTTATCAGTCGTGTGGCAAGACATCTCTTAGTCTTCCAGGAGGTGAGTGCAGTATAATAATAATATTTATAATAATATTGATAATGATAATAATAAAAGTATTAAGAATAAAGAATCTAAATGTACTAAGTAATAATGACATAAAAAATATAGTTTATTTAAGAAATTAATAAATAATCCTATAAATATTGAAATAAATAAGTTTACAAAATTCAAGTAATATTCAATAATTAATATAAGTATTAAATAAATAAAACAATTAATATTTAATAAATAATCATAAATGAATATTTGATTAGAAGAGGAAGGTATGACCCTGAGGCCCCTCTCCCCCATCACGTGCCGAACCCTCAAAGCTGGAGGCAGCAGGTGATGATGATGATGATGATGATGATGATGATGATGATGATGATGATGATGGCGATGATGATGATGATGATGATGATGATGGCGATGATGATGATGATGATGATGATGATGGCGATGATGATGATGATGGCTGATGGGGATAGTGATGGTGATGATGATGATGGTGATGATGATGGTGATGATGATGATGATGACAGATGGGGTAGACAGTCAATGCTGCCAACGACGCCGGTGAGGGGTGGGAGTGGGGGTGGGGTGATGGACGGTGGTGCTGATGATGATGCCTGGAAGAAGGAGCTGCCTAAGTGCATCAAGAAGGTTGGTTCAGGGGGGGAGGAAGGGAGGGGGGGGGGGGTTGTTGGTACATTTGGATTTAAGTGGAGTTTGTTATTTAGACATTTTTTTTACCCATCCATCCACACATTTATTCATTCACTCCATCCATCTATATTCCCACGCACCAAACCCCTCCCTCCAACCCCCCCTCCCCCACCCCTCCAAAGTGCCCAGTTCCACTGCCCCTCCTCAGCCACTTCCTCGCCATGGCTTACACCCCCCTTTCTAACACATTCGACTCAACCGACATACAACCAGCGTGTGCTTTCAACTTCCCCGGGGTGGTGCTAACCTTGGGCGGGTCCACTAATTGGAAGGGGGTGGTGGTGGCGACGTATAAGAGTCTAGCTGCGTGTTCTAATGTGCGTTGGTTGGTTGGGTGGTTTTGGGGTGGGTTTGTGGGGGGGGAGGGGGTTGAGGAATGGTTTGGGTGGGTTTGATTAAGGAGTTTGTGTGGAGGGAGGATTTGAGAGGGGGTTTCGTGGAGGGAGGAGAAGGTTGAAGGCGGGTTGTTTAGAGGGGAGGGAGGTGTTTGATGGGTGGAGGGAGGAGGGAGGAGTGGTTTGATTCAGGGAAGAATTTGGGAGTTTGTGGGTCAGAGAAGGGGTAGCTGGGTTGATCGCATCTTGAATGAATAGTTTTTTTAGAGAAAAGTAGAGTTTAGTTGTTGTTTGTAACGTAAGAAAGTCATCATCAACATCATCAACATCATCATCATCACCATCATTATCATCATCACCATTATCATCATCATCATCACCATCATCATCATCATCATCATCATCATCACCATCATCATCATCACTAGGTTCTCGTAAGAAAGAGTTTAGCTCATTCAATCCATGAGATGGCCAAGATCCTAGGTATCATTATCATCATCGCCATCATTATCATCATCACCATCATCAATGTCATCACCATCATCAATGTCATCGTCATCATCACTCTAATCATTATTGTCATCATCATCATCCTAGGTATCATCATTATCATAATCCTATGTATCATCATCATCGTCATCGTCATCATCACTCTAATCATTATTGTCATCATCATCATCCTAGGCATCATTATCAGAACCATTATAATCATATTATAATCATTATCAGCATCTCAATCACTACCATTCATTAACACCACAATCATCATCATTAACACCCCCATCATCATCATCACCACCCCCATCATTACTCCCACCCATCATCATCATCATCATCACCACGTTCTTATCTAGGTCAAGAGGTCATCTTGAATGACCTAGTTCCGATATTTGACGACTTTTGTTGTGACGAGGATGAGGTGAGGGTTGGTGTGGTGTCACATCTGAGTCACTTCCTGGAGGTGGGTGAGGAGGGGGTGATGGGGAGGTAGAGGGAAGGAGGAGGAGGTGTGAAGGG
>OX030971.1:2559632-2567132 GCA_943735955.1 Piscicola geometra | reverse complement strand
ATTAATAAGTCGAGGTTCAGTTCAACGTGAAGATGTAGCACAACCACCGCAAAACCCAATGAAGAAGGTGCATCTTTTATTAAAAAATATTTGTATCGATTTTGCCTTTAGTTGAACGAATTGATAACAACAACGTTTCTTATGACGTCTTCAAAACAAATATAATTTCTCAGTTCGAGAATTGAAGGCTTGAATGCCTTTCAGAGCATTGGAAACCTACTTCAACTGAGACCATGTCTTGAAACTGCTAATGTAAAACATCATTTATAGAAAGCAATGCAGTCCATCCTCCACTGCCGTCACTTCTGCCTTCCCTTCCTCCTCTCCTTCCTCTCCATCGCCCATTGCCAAAGTCCCGCTTACAAAGTGAGTCAATTAAACGTCACAGAAGAAGATAAAGAAGATATCTCAAGTAGGTTTCAACTATTCCTGTGATGATACACACACACACACACACACACACAAACACACACACACACACACAGAATCGAACATCGCTTACAATAAAACGGTGAATTGCTTCAACGATGATGTGGACTGCGGAGTTGTAGTGGACGGAGACTTGGATTCATTTCTGGATGTAAAAGACCCAAAGGGACAAAATATTGTGATCGATTTAGAAAGGAATCTCACAGTTGACTACATCATCTTGTACCTGTCTTCCTACTCGTAAGTGCTTCACATGACAAGGTGTTATGTTCCGTGAAACTTTCACTAAACATGAAATTATATGATTCGTGAAATCTTCACGGAACATATAATTAACGCACTACCATGCATACATTTTAAACAAATGCCTTCATTTTTATTCTTCTCCCCTCCAGAAACACTCAAAGAAGTGTGCATGTAATTCTCTCCCGTCAGGATTTTGTTTTTATAGCGGGAAATGTGGCGCTCAACAAAGGCCACATAGGTAAATATGTGCTGCAGAGTAGAGAGTCTGAGACGAGGGAAGTTGGCTATGTTACGATTGCATTTGATGGCGCTGATGCGAGACTGCATGAAGTCAAAGTAGTTGACAGTGAAGGTGAGCTAATACAACTTTCAATGCTATTTCTACTGCTACCATAAATGGACTGAACAAAATCGAAATTTTGAGACATTTGCGATTTTATTTGAATTAAGTGTGATTTGATTTAAGCAAGAGTGCTTCGATTCGAATTGGAATTTCAAATCACCAATTTGGAATTTGAGTATTGGCTAGTACTGCTAGCCCAGCAGTACTGGTGTTGAAAAAAATTGTCCACTATTTGCTCTACTTTATTTTCTTCAAAATAAATATTTATTTGCTTCTGCCATTCATTCTATTTTTAAACGATTTGCAAAGAAAAATGTGTCATAGAAAATTATTTTTTTTTAAATAATTTCTAATGGGCGTTTTTCATATTTTGAAAAAAGTATTTCTATATAAATGGTGTATCTTATTAAGGGATTGATTTCAAGATGTCTTATATAAGGTTAGGAATAAATAGAAAATTTGTAAAATTTTTCTAATTTGTTTAATTATAATGTATAACATGTGCACAAAACATAATTCATTTTTGAACAACTAAATTTATATATTTGTTTCATTTCAACATTGTTCAATTTTTACTTTTTTGTACGCAAATTTTATTGAGAAAGCTTATTAATTGCATTTAACAAAATTTCATAATAATTTATTATAAAAAGATTCCGAGAATTGATTCCTTTAACAAACTAAGATTCGATTTTAAACTATTATCCTAGGGTTAAAATCATTTTTGGATGATTCAAATTTTTTTACATAAAAATTTGATTTGATATTTGCCCGTCACTGACTACTACGAATATAAAAATAAAAATAAATATTATTTATAAAATAATGAATAAATAATATTAATAATAATTATTATACTTTCAGTACCTGTTGAAAACACAACTACTGCTACCAGTGTGGAAAAGATGAATGAAACTACAGTGAACGGTACTACTCTATTTCTAAAACTACTACACTACTACTACTACTACTACTACTACTACTACTACTACTACTACTACTACTACTACTACTACTACTACTACTACTACGACTACTACTACTACTACTACTACTACTACTACTACTACTACTACTACTACTACTACCACTACTACTACTACTACTACTACTACTACTACTACTACTACTACTACTACTACTATTACTACTACTACTACTACTACTACTACTACTACTACTACTACTACTACTACTACTACAACTACTACTACTACTACTACTACTACTACTACTACTACTACTACTACTACTACTACTACTACTACTCCTACTTCTACAACTACTACGATAATAATGATAATAATAATAAAAATAATAATAATAATAATGTCACTAGGTTCATATAATGATTTAATTGACAAGTTAATTAATTCAAATTTCTTTTCGTAATAGTTTTCTAATTGTCTATTCATATATAAATGTTATTTTGACCAATCAGTCTAATAAAAATCTATTATGAATCTGGGTACAGAATAAAATCATTTTTGAATTTAATTGAATTGAATAATACTAATACTAATATGAATACAACTAAAACCTCTATTTCTTCTTTTCACAGATAATGATACGGACAATGATCCTGATTACTATGGTAAATATGATGATCATGACGACGATTACAATGATGATTTAAATGTGACTTCTCTCATGGGGAATTCCGGGACCGTCATTGCAAGTAAATGAGAGAGAAAAAAAATCTCCCACTTTATAATTTAAAGAGTTACTTTGCAGTTTTCATAAGCGGTTGATGAGGCACAATTCACTGTCCCCCTTCAAAAGCATTGTCAATGAACTGCACACAACACTCGAGCAGGACCTTTCCAGCATGCATTCTGGACCCTTTCGATTGTGGCGTACCTCTTCTTCGTGTGTCTCAGTCTCAGAATGCCATAGCAAGTGCAACTTTTGTTACAAGAAAAAGATGGATTGCAGCAATGCTTTAATGGATTGTGGGGTGATAATTGACCAAAACTTTAAAACTTTTTGGGATGTTAAAAACTCAAAGAATGTTTCGGACTTTCAAATCACTATCGATTTGTTGAAGGAACATGAAATTAAAGACATTAGCTTGTACATGACTGTCTACTCGTGAGTGCTGTTGACTCCTCTCACTTCGAAGCCACCCCAACTAAACTCCACTCACCCCTCTGCTCTCTCACTCCACAAAATTCCACCACACGCCATTTTAAATTTTTAAAAAATGCTTTGAATATTTTGGAAATGTTTAAAAATTTTAATTTTTCTCTCACCTTTCCTTCAGTAACAAGAAGTCATTTGTTACAGTCCTGGTAGCAAATAGGAGAGAGGACATAGTACAGGTCGAGGACTGGGTCAAGAATGCTTCTTTAACTAACTACCTGCTCGATATGCGTGGACACGAGAACAAGTCAGTTGAGAAAATTTCGATTAAATTCAATCACACAACTGTGAGGTTGCATGAAGTCAGAGTTGTCGCAGATGAAAGTGAGCTAATACAACTTTTAAAGCTACTACTACTACTACTACTACTACTGCTACTACTACTACTACTACTTCTACTACTACTACTACTACAACTACTACTACTACTACTACTACTACTACTTCTACTACTACTACTACTACTATTACTAATACTACTACTACTACTACTTCTACTACTACTACTACTACTACTACTACTACTACTACTACTACTACTGCTGCTACTACAACTACTACTACTACTACTACTACTACTACTACTACTGCTGCTACTACAACTACTACTACTACTACTACTGCTACTACTACTATTATCAGTAACTGGTGAAGCTCCAACTAACAGATCGGACAAAAGAAATGACATTGGGACCGTTTCCACAGGTTAATGTTGTCTCTGATAAGTCCGAAGCGGCTCTGCTACTACTACTACTACTACTACTACTACTACTACTACTACTACTACTACTACTACTACTACTACTACTACTACTACTACTACTACTACTACTACTACTACTACTACTACTACTACTACTACTACTACTACTACTACTACTACTACTACTACTACTACTACTACTACTAACCTTTATTCATATTTGCTCATTACACAGATAATGATACGGACAATGATCCTGATTACTAGGGTAATTATGATGATTACAATGATGATTTGAATGGCACTGCTTATATTGGAGACTCCGGGACCGTCATCGCAAGTAAATTAGAAAAAAATTAAGTCTCCCGCTTCGTAATTTTAAGAGTTACTTTGCAGCTTTCATAAGCGGTTGATGAGACACAATTCACTGTCCCCCTTCAAAAGCATTGTCAATGAACTGCACACAACACTCGAGCAGGACCTTTCCAGCGTGCATTCTGGACCCTTTCGATTGTGGCGTACCTCTTCTCCGTGTGTCTCAGTCTCAGAATGCCATAGCAACTGCAACTTTTTTTGAATATTATTTTCCTGTTTATTTATTGTATTACATGCGATAATGCAGAAACAATAAATTTCAAAATCAAAAGTTGTTTCAGGATTTCCTTCTAGAAACACAAGGCTTCCCATGAAATTAACTTGGCTCTGGATGGATTGTTCTCTATTTCAACTTTCTGCATAACTATATAATTTTTTAAAATTATTTTAAAATGCAAAACTTATGAAAACTCATTAAAATAGTAAATTCCAAACTTAAAAATAGGAGTAATTTCTTTGATTAAATTCTTAATTTTAAAAATGCAAAATAAATTTAAAAATACTTTTTATTTACGAACTGATCGTTTTTGATTTTTTGAATCATCCCAAAAATACACGAAAGGTTCTCTATAAGTTTTTTTTTGCTTCATTTTTTAGTTCTCTAGTTCTGTCACATGTTACCCGGGTTTTGGGTTTCAGATTAATTTTTTTTCTGCACTTTAACATTGAAAAAGAAAAATGTAAAAAAATAATAACTAGAATTATAAAGGGCAATTTAATATTTTCGATCAATATTCAAAGATTTGAGTATTTATTATTTGAAAGTCTTAAACTGTATTTTAAAAACTATATTATTTAGAAACTTTTCTAATTATTTCAGTTCAATTTCAAGTTCCGTAAAGCCCCATGTATTAGACGCACTTTCTACTTATAAAATTAGCTTTTAAAAGCTAGTGCATCGTATACATGGAGTTTGCGGGTTGGCAAGTTTGAGAGCTCCAAGGCAAATCACCAGGCACCCACGCTTTTCTCATGGACAACTTCTTCAAACTTGAAATTGAAGTACTCAATTAATTCCTTTAAAAATTCTAGTTTCTAACATCATGGGTATAACTTCAAAGAAGTAATTTCATTGAAGTATTAGTTAGGTTCCTTTCCTATCTCCAAAGTAACAACATCGTAACAATACATTTCAAAGAACCAAGGGTGGCGATCTGTTGCAAATCTTGGGGGGGTCTTACCCAGAATGGGCGGCAATCCTGGGGGGGTCCTAGGGTCACTACAATTAAAGTGGGCCCCTTTACTACCAAAAAGGTGGGGGGTTCAGACCCCAGGACCATCCCAGGATCACGCCCATGCAGAGCCCAATGACAACTTTAAAGAGCGCTTCAGTTGCGTGCCCGGGCGCTATACAAAAATGACAATTATTATTATTATTATTAAAGTAAATTGCGAGACAAATAACTGTAAATGTCTCAAAATAAAACTTGAAATTAACGTTTAATGCATTCTATAATCGTCTGTTCACACATAATGCATTCATTTTTCTTTCTCGCGCCTTTTCCAGTCGACAGACAACAGTTATTTTCTCATCACGTGACCATTTCGGCTCAATTAGAAGATGAAAAATAAAAAAGTCAAAATTTTTAATGATTTTAAGCCTATGTTCCTAAGTGGAAGGTTGGGCCCATAGATATAATATATATACTACTTGTTGTTTGTAGGTTGGGTCACTCTCATTAGTAAGTTCCACAAATAAGAAAAACCTAAAAATATTGCATAAAAATGAAAAATCGTGAGAAAAGCATTTGATGACAACATAATTTGAATTATAATGTCAAAATGGATTCCAAGCACTGAAAATCAGAGTCATAAACATTTATTTGATTGTGATACAGTTGAAAACATATTTCACGCAGCCATTTAGGGCATTTCGTATTTGTACTACAATGAGCACAACGACCTTGTGGAGTTAAACAAATGAAGTGTTGAAGCCAATTGTGTTTTGTGCTAAGAGATGTGGTGGAAGTTGGAACTCCTAAACGGAGTCTAGCAATAGATCTCAGCAACCTGCAACTATTTTACGTCGAACTTTCAGATGACTCAGCCTACCCGTTGAAGGAACATTCCAATGGATCTTCCCTGCCACAATCACAGCAGTAATGATTGAATTAGCGAAAAATTCCACCACCATTTCTTGTCTTTACTTCTTGGTCTATTGGCCAAAAGAAATCCATCAAACATATCAACTCCTCCCATGCCAGCAGTACAGCTTGCTATCATCCTGGGTTGAAATACTTTCTTTTTCTTATTGGCAGCTTTCACATGACGACTAAAATCACCACCAGATTTACACATTCAAAGTTTGATGTTACCGAATTATTTTCTTACAGGTTAACATCTTACAAATCAAGCTTTGCCATCACAGCAATACTGGTACTTTTTCCTATCAGCCGTGCTAAATTCCCGCTTGTTTGGTAAGGGGCACCACAAAATAAAATACCAAATGAAGTTTGTGATTTTATCAAAATAAAGTTTGTGATTTTTTCAAAATTAAGTTTGTGCTTTTATCAAAATAAAGTTTGTGCTTTTATCAAAATAAAGTTTGTGCTTTTATCAAAATAAAGTTTGTGATTTGATCAAAATAAAGTTTGTGATTTGATCAAAATAAAGTTTGTGATTTTATCAAAAGTAAGTTTGTGTTTTTATGAAAATAAAGTTTGTGATTTTATCAAAATTAAGTTTGTGATTTTATCAAAATTAAGTTTGTGATTTTATCAAAAGTAAGTTTGTGCTTTTATCGAAATTAAGTTTGTGATTTTATCAAAATAAAGTTTGTGATTTTATCAAAATAAAGTTTGTGATTTTATCAAAATAAAGTTTGTGATTTTATCAAAATAAAGTTTGTGATTTTATAAAAATAAAGTTTGTGATTTTATAAAAATAAAGTTTGTGATTTTATAAAAATAAAGTTTGTGATTTTATAAAAATAAAGTTTGTGATTTTATCAAAATTAAGTTTGTGATTTCCTTCGACTGGATTCAACAAAACTGTGTCTCACATGTTTTCCAAGCGATCTGTCTTCTGGTCAGTCAGTTATGCCGCAATAAACACCAGCTTGATGTAGCAAACCATCAGCCGAACACTACATGCAGTTTGTACCCAAGTCTAATTCAGTTACCTCGGTCAAACATTTCAGCTTCTTGGTGTCTGTGGTATGAAACCATGGATTAATAAATGCCCAGCTTGTTATCGCAAAAGCTTTACTGTTTGAGATCTATATTTATATTATATTATATTATATTATATTATATTATATTAT
>OX030971.1:2549632-2552132 GCA_943735955.1 Piscicola geometra | reverse complement strand
TCCATTCATCCACTCTTCCACCATCCCATCTTCTTTTTTTCAACCATCCACTATTAAACCCAGTTACCTCTCCACCATCCCCCCCCATCAAACCCCCTCACCCTCCCCCCCCCACCATCAAACCCTCTCACCCCTCTCACCTCCCCCCCTTCTCACCCTTCCCCCCATCAAACCCCCTCACCCTTCCCCCCCCCCACCATCAAACCCCCTCACCTCCCTCACCCCCCCCCCCCCCTTCTCACCCTTCCGCCCCCCCCCATCAAACCCCCTCACCTCCCCCCCCCCCCAGATTCCACCAAAACAAACTGTTGCACAACAGACTCGCTGCATTCGCCCAAACATTTAACGACTACGATGAAGACGACCTCAAAAATGTTGAAAACGGACTGAAATATAATGGACTTAAATTTAACGGACTAAAATTTGAAAGTGAAAAAATTTTAGAAAAAAAGGGTGAGAGAATAGGTAGAGAAAGGGTTGATGGGAGAGATAGGATGGGAGAAGAGCGGGTGGGGGAGAGTGGGGAAAACCCAAGGGAAAGTCCAGGGGAAAGTGGTGGTGGTAGGGGTGGGTTGAGTAGAGTTGAAAGTTTGAAAGGTGATCTCAAGTCTAGAGTGAGATATACCTATGGTGGTGATGATAGTAGTAGGTATGGTGGTGATGATGGTAGTAGGTATGGTGGTGATGATAGTAGTAGGGGTGGTGGTGATCTTGGTAATGATTCTCGGCTTATGAAAGGTTAGTTGTTGGGGGGGGTTGTTGGTGGTTGTTGTTAGTGTTGATGCTTTTGTTGTGGTTGTTGATGTTGTTGACGTGTACGTTCTTGTTATTGTTGCAATGAAACAAATAATGTGATTTAAATTAATGAATAAAATATATAAAGTAAAAAACAATTTTTCCAAAAACATAAAAAACTATAAGAATAAGAAAAATGAAGTGAAAAAAACAAAAACACAAAAACACAAAAAAGATGTTAAAAATAAAAAATACAAGTATTCAAGAAAAAGAATAAAAGAACAAATAACAAAAAGTGCAATAGGAAATGGAAGACAGAAGATGAGCAGAAAGATAATGATGACGTCAAAAATTAGAGATGTTGTTGTCGTATGGGATTAGTGGTGATGATGATGATGGCGACGATGATGATGACTATGATGATGATGATGATGATGATGATGATGATGATGATGATGATGATGATGATGATGATGATGATGATGATGATGATGATGATGATGATGATGATGATGATGATGATGATGATGATGATGATGATGATGGTGATGATGATGATTATGATAACGATGAGACTGCTGCTGATGATGATGCTAATTTCTAAACAACAATAACGTATCAACTGGGTCCATAGTAACCGAAGTTATGCGTTTGCTTACCATAGCAACCAACTAGACAGTTTAAGACTACTACTACTACTACTACTACTACTACTACTACTACTACTACTACTACTACTACTACTACTACTACTACTACTACTACTACTACTACTACTACTACTACTACTACTACTATCACTACTACTACTACTACTACTACTACTACTACTACTACTACTACTACTACTACTACTACTACTACTACTACTTTTACTACTACTACCACCACCACCTCTACCACAACCACCAACAACTACAACCACCACCACTACTACAACCACCACCACTACTACCACCACAACCACCACCAACAACTACAACCACCACCACTACTACCACCACCACCCTATCATCATCATCAGCACCACTCTGACATCACACCGCTTGATCAGCTCTTTAATTGTCACACTTAACGCTTCCAGATTAATTGCTCCTTTACCTCCTCCTCCTTCCACTCACTTCCTTCAGTCACTCATTTCTATTTCATCATAATACCTCATATTCTATCACTATTATTTCGATTTCACTATAATATCTCATATTCAATTATTATCATTTTTATTTCTTCATAATATTTCATATTCTATCATTATTATTTCTATTTCATCATAATATCTCATATTCTATTATTAATATTATTTTTTTTTTAATCTTGCCTATTCTAATTTTTCCAATTTTGTTAAAATCCTCTCATATATTTTAAACTTATGTTAAAGTATTTGTCATCTATTCTTTCTCCTGCCAATTTAGTCACTTCCCAACTCCACTGCTGCATAATACATTTATTAAATCAACAAATAACATAAACATAGTGAAAGTAGTAATCTAATGATCATCATCATCACCTCCATCTTCACTATCCCAACATCCTATGAGCAAACATACATTATTACATATTCATATATATATTTTACATATGCATATATATATTACATATGCATATATATTACATATGCCTATATATTACATATGCATATATATTACATATGCATATAAATTACATATGCAAATATATTACATATGCATATATATTAAATATATTTATATATTACATATGCAATAGTTGTATTAGTTGCTATGCACAAGTGCTTGTTGTGACGGTT
>OX030971.1:2513627-2523627 GCA_943735955.1 Piscicola geometra | reverse complement strand
TGATGTGGGTGGTGACGATGATGATAATGTGGGTGGTGATGATGATGATGTGGGTGGTGATGATGATGATGTGGGTGGTGACGATGATGATGATGATGATGTGGGTGGTGACGATGATGATGATGTGGGTGGTGATGATGATGATGTGGGTGACGATGATGATAATGTGGGTGGTGATGATGATGATGTGGGTGGTGACGATGATGATGATGATGATGTGGGTGGTGACGATGATGATAATGTGGGTGGTGATGATGATGATGTGGGTGGTGACGATGATGATGTGGGTGGTGACGACGATGATGATGATGATGATAGTTACTGTTGCTTAGGTGCAGGTATGCGTGGTAGCAGATGATGATGAGGAGGATGAAGAGGGAGAGTAGTTTGAACTTCTGTACCTGATTATCATCATCATCATCATCATTTTCATCATTATCCTAATAATAACAATAATATATTACATAAACAAATCAATAATTCTATTAACAGAGAACAAAGAAAAACAATTCTCAAAATACGAAATCAAATTATTGTAAAAATTTAATATAATCTTTACAATGAATTTTCTTAATAATATGAATAATTTTAATTATATTATGAATAACAAAATAATTAATATAAATATTCTAATTAAAAAATTACTAATTAAAATTAAATATAATTAAAAATAATAATTTAAATATGCATGCAAAAACCTTGAAAAAGCTATTAGACTCAGGAGTGGAATAGAGGTTTGCCGGCTTATTATTATTATTAAAATTATTATTATTATTAAAATTATTATTATTAAAATTATTATTATTATTAAAATTATTATTATTAAAATTATTATTATTATTAAAATTATTATTATTATTAAAATTATTATTATTATTAGTCATGCTTTTATTAATATTCCCAGAATAATATCTACTTATAATATCATCATCATCATTACCCTCATAATCAATATCATCATCATTATTACTACTATTATCATTATCATTATTACTATTTATATTATTCTTCATCTTTTTATTGTTGTGGTTATTAGACGGAGCGTCATGGTTGACGAAGTTGAGGAGGGTGTATAGGAGGTTAGCGATGGCGAGGAGGACGTGGAGTGGAAGGTCGACGCAGTGACGCATCACGCGCCGAGCCTTCAATCTCATCTTGCTTTGAGTTGGTTGTTGGGTGGTTGATGAGGGGGGTGCTTGGTTGGCGGTGATGGTGGAGTTGGTGGTTGGGTGGTCGATGACGGGGGTGCTTGGTTGGCGGTGATGGTGGAGTTGGTGGTTGGGTGGTTGATGAGGGGGGTGCTTGGTTGGTGGTGATGGTGGAGTTGGTGGTGGTAATGGGGGTGGTGATGTTGATGAAAGAGGGGAGTGATGGTGGTGATTGGTGGAGATGTTGATGAAGGAGGGGGGTGATTGGTGGAGATGTAGAGTTGGTAAAGGAGTGATGAAATTGATAGTGATGTTGTGGAGAAGATGGTGATGATGACGTAGTTAATTGATGATGTGAAGTTATTGGTGGTGGTTGGTTGGAAGAAAGTACGAAATGATTTTAAAATATTTTTTTCCTATATGTTGTGCTCAAAAGGGCTATTTATTGGTGTGAAATGACTGGAATATTTTTTAAAAGCCTTCATAAATAATTAGAAATATCATTGAAAACAGATGAGAATTTAAAACAGTTTTAAAAATTTAATTTGAGATTTTATATGATTGAAAATTCTCAGTTTTGAAGGTACGAAAGAAAATACTAAATTAAAAATTAATAAAAATGTATTTATTGAAACTTCAGAAGTTCAACGTTTATGAAGCTGGACACAAAACAACAAATTCTAAATGTTTTGCAAAGATTAATAAAATCAATTTGTATTTTAAAATACATTTCACAAAAAAAATATTTTTCTTATTTTCTTCTTTAATAACAGATTTTCAAAATATGTTTTACTTAGCAACGCTCACCTTAATTAGATATTTGTCTACATAAGATTAAGTTGCTACATTATCCATTAATTGATTGGGTAATTGGTTAATCTTGATTGGTCAATTCATCGTTAATTGACTAATTGGTCAATATTGCTTCATTATAGATTAATTCTTCAACTGGATTTTTAATGAGATAGAAGGATGGAGAAGAGGAAGAGTGCTGACTTGCTTTCAGAAGCAGAATATCTTGGTGAGATGTATCTTTAGCATCATCATCATCATCATCATCATTATCATCATCATAATCATTATCATTATCATCATCATCATCATCATTATCATCATCATCATCATCGTCATAATCACCATCATTAGAATCATTATCATCATCATTATCATCATCATTATCATCATCATTATCATCATCATTATCATCATCATTATCATCATTATCATCATCATAATCATCATCATTATCATCATCATCATCATCATTATCATTATCATCATCATCATCATCGTCATCATCATCATCACCATCATCATAATCACCATCATTAAAATCATTATCATCATCATTATCATCATCATTATCATCATCATTATCATCATCATTATCATCATCATTATCATCATCATTATCATCATCATTATCATCATCATTATCATCATCATTATCATCATCATTATCATCATCATCATCATCACCATCACCGTCATCATAATCACCATCATTAGAATCATTGTCATCATCATTATCATCATCAATATCATCATCATTATCATCATCATTATCATCATCATTATCATCATCATTATCATCATCATTATCATCGTCATCATCATCATCATTATCATCATCATCATCATTATCATCATCATTATCATCATCATTATCGTCATCACCACAGAGAAGAGTGGAGTGAGGGGGATGTTGGAAGAACTAATGGCTAAGTTGATGGAACAAAAGCCTGAAAACCCATTGAGTTTCATTACGTCCTTGTGTGTGTGTGTGTGTGTGTGTGTGTGTGTGTGTGTGTGTGTGTGTGTGTGTGTGTGGGTATGTGTATTTTTGTTTGTGTGTGTGTGTGTGTGTTTGTGTGTGTGTGTGTGTGTGTGTGTGTGTGGGTATGTGTATTTTTGTTTGTGTGTGTGTGTGTGTTTGTGTGTCTGTGTGTGTTTGTGTGGGTGTGTGTGTGTGTTTCTGTGTGTGTGTGTCTATGTGTTTCTGTGTGTGTATTTCTGTTTGTGTGTATGTGTGTGCTTGTGTGTGTGTGTTTGTGTAAGTGTGTGTGTGTGTGTGTGTGTGTTTGTGTTTGTGTAAGTTTATGTGTCTGTGTGTTTGTGTGTGTGTGTGTGCACAAACCACACACACACATCCACAAAGTTTCAAGGATGACACACCCAAAGACAAGTATAAGAGAGCTTCCGATATCATCATCAGCACCTCCATCCACCACCCCCTCTTGCACCACCACCTCAAAATAGCCTTTAACAACCTAGCCGTTGATGATGATGATCACGACGATGATGAAGATGGTGATGATGATGATGATAGTGGTGTTGATGATGATGTTGATGATAGTGATAAATTCGTTAACAATAAAGAGTATCAAAATTATTTCATGTTTAATCTTCAAATCAACATTATCATGTCATCATTGCCATCCTGATTATGATCACCATTTTTTCATCATCATCAACATCATCATCAACATCATCATCAACATCATCATCAACATCATCATCAACATCATCATCATCATCATCATCATCACGATTTCTTAGGGACTGCAGAGTGCATAACAGGGAAAACAATGAACTGTTTCCTACTTAATCTCACAGGGTATTTCATCATCATCATGACCATCATCATCATCATCATCATCATCACCACCACCATCATCATCATCATCATCACCACCAACACCACCTTCATCATCATCATCACCACCACCACCATCATCATCTTCATCTTCATCAACATCACCATCATAATCATAATCTTCATAATCATCATCATCATCACCACCATCACCACAACCATCATCATCATCATCATCATAATCATCATCATCACCATCATCATCATCATCATCATCACAGCCACGTTCATAAAACGGTCTTAGAAGAGTTCAATCGAAAAGTATTCATCAGCAACTCAGGTGGAGAAAATGAAATATTATAATTATAAAATTATAATTATATTATTATATTTATACTTATATTATTAAAATTAAAATTATATTATTATAATTATACTTATATTATTATAGTTATAATCATATTATTATACTTAAAATTATATTCTTATAATTATAATTATATTATTTTAAATATTGTCTTTATATAATATTAATAATAATTGTTATTTTTAATTATCATCAAAACCATGATTATTATCAGCTTCATAATAATAATTTTATAACAACAACAACAACAAAAACAATAAATACCATTTTTACTTCCACACCCACAACCATCACCACACAGACATCATCACAGCGTTCCCTTTCATCAACGACATGAAGTTGTTGATGTCGTTAAGTGAAGTTCACCATTCTTGCCTTAACCTCTTCAACAACATCAATAATAGTAATGATAATCATAATAATAATAATAATAATAATAATAATAAAATTAAAAATAGTAATAATTACGGTAATACTACTACCACGTCTACTACTACTACTACTGATAATAATAATGATGATAAAAATAATTGCAACAACAAAAACAACAACAACACAGATACCCACTGCAACACCTTCCTACAACAACTACAACAAGCAGTCTCAAGAAACCAATCTTCCAACAACACCAACAACAACATTACAAAGGACGACCACCACCTCACCATGTAACTGATTAGATCTTCTCAGTGCCTATTATTAACTACTAATTACTAATTAATTGATTTGAACCTATTAATTATTACTAATTAACCACTAATTGATGTAAGCCTATTACTTATTACTAATTACTAATTAATTGATTTTGACAAATTCCCGATTTGATTTGACCTAAACAGGATTTGATTTAAGCAATAACTAACCCAACATCTAATTGAAACTTAATTATTTTCAGTTTTGTTTACTTTTTTTAAAACAATTTTTATACGAAGTGTATATTATTGACTATTTAAAAACTATTGTTAACTATTTCATCACTTAAAGATTTGAAAATCAAATTTTAGAGCTGAATATTTCAAGATTCAATTTGAGATTTGTGTTCTGGGATTCAAATAATCATAAAAATGATTCAAGAGTTTTACATCATGATTTGATTTGAAATTTGCCCATCGTTTTTTTAAATATTATAATGGTAACTTTATTTGTTGGTTATTTATTATTTTTATGTTTTTATTATTATTATCATCATTATTATAATGATTATTTTTATTTTTATTCTGTTCAGGTTCCTTCAGGCCTTAAACTCTGTTACGGTGGAGTTCACCAACAAGAACAAAAATAAAAATAATAATAATAATAATAATAATAATAATAATAATAATAATAATAATAATAATAATAATAATAATAATAATAATAATAATAATAATAATAATAATAATAAACTTATTGAAGCTGAAAAATTCGCTTCCCGCGTAATGAAATTGCTTCTAGATGACTTGAAGAAGAATTGATTTGCAAGAATAAAAATCATCATAAGACATTCATTATCATCATCATCATCATCATCATCATCGTCATCATCATCATCATCATCATCATCATCATCATCATCATCATCATCATCATCATCATCATCATCATCATTATCATCATCATCTTCAAATCATGAAGCTTTTGGATTAACTTCTTTAACTTTCCATGGATTAAATAAAAATATAATAAAATATATTTTTTAATGAATATTGTTTTTGTTGTTGTTGTGATCTGGATTCACTTTTAGCCATGACGTAGGCGCCAACATAAGCTGAAAAACAACAACAACACAGCAAGAGAACGTAAGAAAAGAAGATAGAAAAAAATCAAATTGGAACCAAAGATCAAATAAACATCAAGTTCACAAAACCAAATAAAAAGTACTGCGACTGTGAATAAACTCGATTTGGTGTCTTTGGAAGAAACGGAAATAGGCCGAAAGGAAAGGAAAATAGGTCAGAGGAAGAGGAATAGGTAGAAGAAAACGGAAGTAAGTGGAGGAAGAATAAATAGGCCGGAAGGAAGTGGAAATAGGTCAGAGGAAACGGAAGAAGGTTGAGAAATTAAAAAAGATACTGAATAAGGCGGAAGTGCCTAGGATGGGAGTGTAGTTTGTTGAAAGTGGAATCAATTCACAATGGACAGCGCACCACCACAACACTTCTTTCCATTTTTATGTTGTGAAATTTCTTTAGTCGGTGTTGGTAATAGTAACCGCAGCAACAACAGCAGTAACAACAACAGCAGTAACAACAACATCAGTAACAACAACAGTAGCAACAACAGTAGTAACAGTAAAAACAACAGCAAAACTCATTACAGCACAGACAAGATTTACCACTACAACATCAACAACAACCCAGAATTTATCAACAACAAAAATCCCAACTATTTCAACAACAACCCAAACTATCCGAAACACAACGGTACAAGTTATTTGACCAACATCAAACCACGTTACCTCAACAACCAGAACCCAAACTGTATGAACAACAACAACCAAAGTTATCCCAACAGCAACAAAATTAATCCCAACAACAACCAAAGTTATCCCAACAACAACCAAAGTTATCCCAACAACAACCAAAGTTATCCCAACAACAACAACAATCCAAACTATTTCAACAACAACAACAACCCAAATTATTTTAACAATAATAATGACAATTATCTCAACCCCAACAACTACCCAGTCAATCCTAAATACCCAAACAACAACAAATATTCAGCATCAAACAAATCAAACAACGAAAAAAGCATCATTATCACCACCACCAACAACTACAACAAAGGCAACAACAATGGCAGAAACAGCAAAAACAACAACAACAACATATTCACAAAGCCAATCAGCCCTAACAACAACAACAACTTTACCAGCAACAGCAACAACAACAAACCAACCATCGGCAACAACAAACCAACCAGCAACAACAACAAACCAAATAGCAACAAAAACAACAAATTCACTAAACCCATCAACAACCCCAACAACAACCCCAAAAACAACCCCAACAACTACACCAACAAGCCACCACCACCACCCAGCAGCAACAACAACAACACGGGCAACAACAACATCGAAAACGACGAGCGTAGTCTCCTCGAGGTGATGACCGAACGGCTGGAGGGCGATTTGGACCGACTAGAAAAGAAATGGGAAAAGAAAAATATCCATCGAGGCGTCGCCGGACATCGCCCGGTCAACCCGTTCAGCGCGAAAACGAGCGGCTACAAGAGCAAGGAAGAGAGCAGTGTCGGCCGCATGACGACGGGGAATTTCAATAAAAGCTCGAGTCCAAAAATGAGGGATTTTGTGGAGAGCATCTCCCGGGTGCAGTCGGTCTTTCCGGACCGGTCGTCGCAAGTGCCGCAAACGACCTACATGCAGAACGAGTCCGACTACACCAGGTTTGCTTTCTTTTCTTTCGTTATTACATTTTTTCATTCTTCCATTTTATATATATTTTTTTCATTAAAGTATTTAAATAATCTTAACACATTTATGCGATAATTTAGAATAAAAAAAGGATTTTGCAGTTTAAAATGGTTTAAAGATATTCCAAGCACATCTCATTACCTCTCATCTCTTCAACTTCTTCTAACACAAATGAAATTTTTGAATTTTTAACAATATTTTTAAATAATTTCAAAGATATTCTAGTCACATACCTCACACCACTGCCTCACACCATCCAGTAACCACCACACCCTCTTGCAACCACCACCACACCAGACGAGACAGGACGGCCACCAGCGGCAACTACAGCAGTTCCCGGAGGAAGAAGAGGAAGAGTAAGAAAGGAAAGAAATGTTGTGGATGCTGCCCCCCTCCGTGTTGTCAACAATGTTGCTGCTGCCCCCCTCCGTGTTGTCCTGGTTCTTGTTGTCCCCCACCTTGTTGTCCAAATCCTTGTGGTCCGTGTTGTCCCCCTTGTGGTCCATGTTGTCCTCCACCGTGTTGTCCACCTCCGTGTTGTCCCCCTTGTGGTCCATGTTGTCCACCCCCATGCTGTCCACCTCCGTGTTGTCCCCCATGCTGTTCGACACCGAAGTGCTGCTCGCCTGATTGTTGTTGTTTACCTTCTTGTTGCCCAACACCCACTTGTTGTCCGAATCCACTGGACAGTCTGAAAGGACTAGAGTGCCTGCAAATCAAGAAACAACAAGAACTTGTGGCGGGTTTAAATCGACAAATCTGCGCTATAAAATGTCAACAACAACTGTTGAACTCTCATCAAACCTACATGTTGAACTTCTACAACGAGGTGTGTTGCAGGAAGAGACAAATGATTGAGTGTTGCGGTTGTTGTGCCAGCCCGTGTGGTGGGGGAGGGGGTGGTGGGGGAGGTGGTGGTGCTGGGGGTGGTTGTTGTTTGCCAACGTGTTGCGAGAGCCCGTGTTGTTGCGGTGGTGATGATGATAGTGCCGAAGAGGAAAGTGAGGAGGACAGTCAAGACGAAGAGCTCACCAAGTTGGTGGAGGGTGTGGTTGGTTGGGGGGTGTGGTTGGTTAGGGGGTGTGGTTGGTTAGAAGGGAGGGGGTTGGGATAAAAAACGAGGAGGTTGGAGTGGTGAAAAGTTTGGAATTAGATTAGTTATCAGCATCATTACCTCCATCATAATCACCATCACCTCCTCCATCCCCCCACCACCACCAACATCATCACCATCATCACCACCACCATCATCACCATCACCATCACCACCACCATCACCACCATCATCATCATCATCATCAGATGGCAGAGCAGGATAGAGTCAGCCAACAAGGATCTCTGCAAGATGAAGGGAAAGCTGAACAAACTGTTGTGCAAGAGGCAGAAGAAGTGTCGCAAGATGTGTTGTGGGTGCTGATGATGATGGTGGTGGTAGTGGTGATGATGGTAGTGGTGGTGGTAGTGGTGATGATGGTGGTGGTGGTGGTAGTAATGATGATGGTGGTGGTGGTGGTGGTGATGATGATAGTGGTGGTGATAATGATGATAATGATGAAGACATTTTTGGTGACTATTCTATTATATTTAAATATATTTATGTGTAATAACATTACTGCTTCTATCCATTTCTCAATTTCTTCTTTCATCCATGCATCCATGCATCCATCCATGCATCCATCCATGCATCCATCCATGCATCCATCCATGCATCCATGCATCCATCCATGCATCTATCTATCCTTCAATGTTGCCGTTCATGCATCCATACATCCATTCATTCGTCGATTCATCCATCTATATATCCATCTATTTGTTCAATCATGCATCCTCCTTCTATCCACTCACCCATCCATCATATATGCATCCATGCATCCATCCATCCATCCACCCATCCATCCATGCATCCATGCATCCATCCATCCATCCACCCATCCATCCATGCATCCATCCATGCATCCTTTTCTTAATTTCTTGAAGTGCTTATGATCTATCCATCCATTCATCCATGCATGCATGCATCCATCCGTCCATCCGTCCATCCGTCCATCCATCCATCCATCCATCCATCCATCCATCCATCCATCCATCCATCCATCCATCCATCCATCCATCCATCCATCCATCCATCCATCCATCCATCCATCCATCCATCCATCCATCCATCCATCCATCCATCCATCCATCCATCCATCCATCCATCCATCCATCCATCCATCCATCCATCCATCCATCCATCCATCCATCCATCCATCCATCCATCCATCCATCCATCCATCCATCCATCCATCCATCCATCCATATATCCATCCATCCATCCATCCATCTATCCATCCATCCATCCATCCATCCATCCATCCATCCTTTTTCTTAATTTCTTGAAGTGCCCATGGCAACAGTTGTCGATTCATTTGAAGCAATAAACAACGCAATGATTAGTATTCATTCTTTATTCTTTGGTGCGTGAGTAATACAAT
>OX030971.1:2496127-2506127 GCA_943735955.1 Piscicola geometra | reverse complement strand
TGGATGGATGGATGGATGGATGGATAGATGGATGGATCACCGGAAACAGATGAGTAAATTGAATCCCATAGAAGACAGAAGAAACTCAGAGTAATGATTAAGGACATTATGATTATGGCATCATGATTATGATTGTTATTATTATGATTGTTATGATAATGATTGTTACGATTAAGATTGTTACGATTATGATTTTTATGATTATGATTCTAATGATTACATTCTTTCTATTCCTTTCTTTTACTTTGCTTTCTCTTAAGCCGGTTAATGCTTAGGGTTGTTTTTGCCTTGTTCTTTGTGGATGGATGTTTTTTTGTTTGTGTTTATGTTCGCATTTAATTCCCCTTTTAAACGAGTTTAATTGATTAATTAATTAAAAGTTAATTAATTAATTAAACTTTAATTAGGCAGTTAATTTTTATTTTGTATCGATTAAGTGCGAGTGTTAAAATTAATTACCCGATTAAGTGCGAATAAATTATCGGCTTCAAAATCATGAAATAACATTTTAAAGAATATTTTTTTCTAACATTTTAGTGGTGATGATTATGATGATGTTATACATCACCATAATATGATGAGAATCATATATATAGCATAGTCTATACTATGCTATATATATATGATATAGAATATAGAATTACTTATAGTATAGTATTTCTATATGTATATGATGAGAAGATGATGATGATGATGTGAAGAGGTGGTAGTGATGATGGTGGTGGTGATAATGAGAATTGGTAGTGGTGATGATGTTTATATAAAACTGGACACACTTAGGTGACGGGAGGGATCGAAGCCATGCTGGTGGGTTGAAAGGCAAACGTTTAACCGCTACGCTAACCTGACACCCTTTAAGCTGGTAGGAGGGATGTGTGGGAAGAGTGGTAGTGAGAGAATTTAAAAGATTTTTTAAGTTACTTTCAAAGCCAATACAGTTCGAACAGTCAACAATATAGACTTGTTATCTTATAAATTATTAATAAATACCTCATTAACCAGAAAACTAAAAAATAATGTGGATTTCATACAATATCAGACACTCATTTCGATCTAATCATAATTTATGAAAAAGATTTTTTTAAATTTATAACTTTTTTAATTTTATACTTTAAAATATTTTAAAAGTAAAAAAAATAATTTATACTAGGAAAAATTTTTTTTTTAATTTAAATTTTTTTTTCAAAATTTGAAAATAATTATTTAAATTTCAAAAATAATTATTTTAAATAATTAAGCTCTGTGTTTCTAAGGCTAGATAGTTTGGTTAGAGATTCCTTTTTGTGCTTCATTTCGTTTAGAATCTAAAGTTTAGATTTAACGAATTAATCGTAACAAAATTAAATTAATGCTATATAAAGTTATTTCCATTTCAGAATTTTTGTTTAAATTTGTTGAAACTAGTTTATTATTTTAAAAATCTTGGCGCTTAAACTAAACTCTAGTTACTAGAGTTGTCAGATTTCTTGAAAAAAAAATGATCATTTACTCGAAAAAGTTGCCAGTTGTAATTTACCAAAATGGCGGTGAAAGGTGAATTTCATTTTCTTAAATTTAACTTTAAATTATTTCTTTTTATTTCACTTTCATTTATTCCTTGAAACTTCAAATCTCTTGAAATTGTGCAGAAACTGACTTTTACTTTGCAATACATACCGTTATTAAACGGATTTAAAATTAATAAACGGATTTAATATTTTGATTCAGGAAAGTCAAGCTTTTATTCAGGATAGAGCTGAAAAATAATTCAAAGGTATACTACTATCACCACCATCTCTAAATATTATCATAATCACCAAACATCTCTAGATATTCTCATCATCATCACCACCATCATCATCATCACATCATCATCACCATTACCATCACCACCACCATCATCACCACTACCACCATCATCATCATCACCACTATCAACATCATCATCATCACCACTACCACTATCATCATCATCAGGAGCTATTGATACGCCTTAGTGATGATGACGACTACTCTTTCCTTTACCTTGTCAGCGTCAACCAAGAGGAATACCAGATGTAAGCATCATCATCATCACCACCACCATCATTATCATCATCATCATTACTATCATCATCACAATCACTACCATTATCATCATCACCAGGAATTATGGTCCATAATTCATCATTCTTTCACCATAATCATCACCACTACTCTCATCACCATCATCATCATCACCACACAGTCTACGAACCAATCAGAAGCTCGTATCAGACTTTGGTGCTTTCCCCCAAGATGTAATAGATTACTTAGATAGCTGTGCTGCTGGTGGTGGTGATAGTAGTAGTAGAGGAGGTGGTGGTGGTGATAGTAGTAGTAGAGGAGGTGGTGGAGGTGATAGTAGTAGTAGAGGAGGTGGTGGTGGTGATAGTGGTAGTGCTGGTGGGAGAGAGAGTGAAGACAAGTGAGTGGAACTATTACTAGCACCGTTCTTCCACCTATAAGCTATAACATCACCATCATCATCATCACAATTATACTTGTTTTCGACATTGATATCGATTATTATTTATTTATAATATTATTATTTTTTAATATAAGCATGATTATTATTTTATTTATTATTAATATTTAAAATTATTATTTATTATTATTATTAACCAACAACAACAGCAGTTTCCTCCTTCACCTACTGCTAACCTCCCACCTCCTTGACAACCAAGCCAAACTATCCGTCGTCAAGGTGCTAGACTCAGCATCATTATCAACACCATCACTATCATCACCATAACCACCATCATCATTACTACTACCAATAATAATAAGAATAATAATAATACTCCTAGTAGTATAATCACAAAAATCATCATCAACACCACCATCATCCTCACAGTATTACATCATCATCACCATCATCATCATAACCATCATCACCATCATCATCATAACCATCATCATCATCACCATCATCATCATAACCATCATCACCACCATCATCATCATCATCACCATTATCATCACCATAACCATCATCATCATCATCATAACCATCATCACCATCATCATCATCATCATCATCATCATCATCATCATCATCATCATCACCATAACCATCATCATCATCATCACCATCATCATCATCATCATCATCATCATCACCATCATCATCATCATCATCATCATCATCAAGGTCTTGAAGTTGAAGCACTACATACCTCTGGAGTTGGACCTGCATCAGGTCGCTAATAATAACAATAATAATAATAGATTGTTATAAAATAATAATAATAGATAAATAATAATATTATAATTTAATAATATAATATGAATAATAATTATTTTATAATAATAACGACAATAATATCATCATTATCATGATGACAACATTTTTATTATTGATAATCACGATGAGGATGGTGCTGATTATTATTTATTTATTTATTATTATGATGTTTATTATTATTGTTATTATTATCATTATTCTTCAAAAACACCAGGGCACAGACTCTGACTTCAGAGCTTACTTGCTTGGTGAGATGCATGCCTTCAAGGCAGCCTCTCACGACTACAAGGTAGTAGTAGTAGTAGTAGTAGTAGTAGTAGTAGTAGTAGTAGCAGTAGTGGTGGTGGTAGTAGTAGTGGTAGTAGTAGTGGTGGTAGTAGTGGTAGTAGTAGTAGTAGTAGTAGTAGAAGTAGTAGTGGTAGTAGTAGTAGTAGTAGTAATAGAGGTAGTAGTAGTAGTAGTAGTAGTGGTGGTAGTAGTAGTTGTAGTAGTAGTAGTAGTAGTGGTGGTAGTAGTAGTAGTAGTGGTAGTAGTAGTAGTAGTAGTAGTAGTAGTAGTAGTGGTAGTAGTAGTAGTAGTGGTAGTAGTAGTAGTAGTAGTAGTAGTAATAGAGGTAGTAGTAGTAGTAGTAGTAGCAGTAGTAGTAGTAGTAGTAGTAGTAGTAATAGAGGTAGTAGTAGTAGTAGTGGTAGTAGTAGTAGTGGTGGTAGTAGGAGTAGTAGTAGTAGTAGTAGTAGTAGTAGTAGTAGTAGTAGTAGTAGTAGCAGTAGTAGTAATAGAGGTAGTAGTAGTAGTAGTGGTGGTAGTAGGAGTAGTAGTAGTATTCTCATCATCATCATCACCACCACAGGGCAAGTACGAAGAGACGAGGGGGAGGTTGGAGAGGGTGGAGGAGGAGTTGACGAATCAGATAGCCGAGTGTAGGAGGGAACTGACCAATGGGAGGGCAGAGATGGAAGAGAGGAGGAGGGAGTGGGAGAGGAGGAGTGAGGAGATGATGATGATGCATAAGAAGGTCGGGATGATGATGATGGTTAAAAAAAGTAACACTTAATTTCATGTTACAATATTCACCATCATCATCATCATTATTATCAAAACCACCACCACATCATCATCATCATATAATAATTATCACCACCACATTATCATCATCAATCATAATCATCACCACCACATTATCATCATCATCCTTTATCATCTCAACAATAACATCCTTCCGTTATAATCAACATTTCATCATAATCATCATCACAACCATCCCACCACATCATCGTCATCAGGAGGTGGAGGAGAGAGAGAGGGAGGTGAGGGGGGTGATGGAGGGGTTGAGGAGGGAACACGGAACAGCTGTGGAGGCGTTCAAACAACAAATACAACAACTACAACTACAACTCACCGTACGTGGTGGTGATGATAATGATGATAGTGGTGATGATAATGATGATAGTGGGGGGTGGTTATGATGATGGTGGTGATGATGATGATAGTGGCGAGATGATAATAGTGGTGATGATGATGGTATTGGTTGTGATAGTGAAATGATGGTTCTTGTGGTTGTATTTAAAACATCAAAGATTACCACCATCATCATCATCACCACCATCATCATCATCATCACCACCATCATCATCATCATCACCACCATCATCATCACCACCACTACCACCATCATCATCATCACCACCTTTACCACCATCATCATCACTACCACTACCACCATCATCATCATCACCGCCATCACCACCACCACTACCACCACCACTACCACCACTACCACCATCATCATCATCATCATCACCACCCACCAACGCAGACAACAAACGACAGGAACAACACACTGCAACAACAACTGGGCGACACACGCTCCCAGATGACGTCACGAAAGGCCGAAGCGGAACGACTACAGCAACAACATCAGCAACAGCAACAACAACTACACAAGACCGAGGCGACATTGGCCGAGAGGGAGAAGACCGTTGCTGAATTGATGACGCGGTAGTAGTTGTTGTTGGGTGATGTTTTGGTTGTTGTAGTTGTTGTTGTTGGGGCTGTTGGTGATTTGGTATATATTGTGGTTGTTGTAGTTTGGGTCGGATGTTGTTTTTTAGTGTTTTGTAGTTGTTGTAGTTGGTGTTGTTGGTGATTCTGTTTTAGGCGCTTTTTTGTTATAATTGTGAATGTTGCATTAATAATAATACTTTGAATGCTATGCTTAATTGTTGGTGATGATGCTATTTATTTATTATTTATTATTTTATTATTATTATTATAGTTCATCATTATTATTATTATTATAGTTCATCATTTATTAATACTATAATTCTTCATTAATTATTATAATAGGCTAACCCTGGCGGATGGAGGAGTGACGGAGGGAGAGGAGAAGTTGAGGAGGATGAGGAGAGAGAAGGAGGAGGTGGAAGAGGAGAAGGTGACGATGATGATGATGGTGTGGTGGTGATGATGATGATGATGGAGGGTGGTGATGATGATTATGGTGAGGTGGAGTGGTGATGATGATGATGATGATGTGGGGATGATGATGATGATTCTGTTTCACTGCTATCATCATCATCATCACATGACTACAGAAGCGACTGGAAACGGAAGTGAATGAGAAAAGGAGGGAGATGGAGAAGGCTACAGGTTGTCATCATCGTCATCACCAACATCATTAATACTACCATCATTATCATAATCATCATCACCATCTACATCATCATCATCACCATCATCACCATCTACATCACCACCATCATCATCATCATCATCATCATCATCATCATCACCATCATCATCATCATCATTAATACCATCATCATCATCATCAGCCTCATCATCATTATCATCATCATCGCCATCATCATCACCATCATCATCATCATTCTCAATGGAAAGTTAATATAAATTCCATTTGTCTATTCATAGATAAATGTTATTTTGACCAATCAGTCTAATGAAAATCTATTATAAATCTGGGTACTTTTATTTTTATATTTTTATAAAAGTTTGATTATTAATGAAAAGTTAATATAACTTTTGTTTACATTAAATTTAATTTTCGATTTAATTATTTTTGTGATTACTGTGATTACTATATTAATCAATTTCTCTGTAACTTTTTGTTTGGGTGGCCCAACAAGTGTATACTTCGGGTCTCCTAGTAATTAACCATGTTAATTTGCTGAATAAAATCATTTTTGAATTGAATTCTCACCATCATCACCATCATCATCATCATCATCAGGAGCGATTAAGAAGTTGGTAGCAGAGGTGCATAAGGGGAACGAAGTGATCGCCAAGTTGAGGGAGGAAGTGAAGAATGGACAATTCAAGGTGTGTGTGTGTGTGTGTGTGTGTGTGTGTGTGTGTGTGTGTGTTTGTTTGTGTGTGTGTGTGTGTGTGTGTGTGTGGGCGTGTTTGTGTGTGTGTGTGTGTGTTTGTTTGTGGGTGTGTGTGTGTATGTATGTGTGTGTGTTGCCTGGGCGTGTTTGTGTGTGTGTGTGTCGCTGTGTGTGTTTTGTGTGTATGTATGTGTGTGTGTGTGTGTGTGTATGTGTGTGTGTTTGTGTATGTGTGTGTGTGTGTGTGTGTGTGCGTGTCTGTGTGTCTAACTACCACACGCACACATAGGCTAGACAGAGGGGCTTGATATCGATAGAACAAGAAAAAGTTCTTGAGGAGAAGAATAAGGAGGTGTTGAAGCTGAAGGGAGAGGTGGAAAGGTACTACTACTACTACTACTACTACTACTACTACTACTACTACTACTACTACTACTACTACTACTACTACTACTACTACTACTACTACTACTACTACTACTACTACTACTACTACTACTACTACTACTACTACTACTACTACTACTACTACTACTACAGACTGAGTGAGGAGAAGAGGGAGAGAGAGGAGGAGGTTGAGAGGGGCAGGAGGGAGTTGGAGGAGGTGGGAGCAATGTTGAAACAAGCTCAGAAGAATATCAAGAACAACGAAAATGGTTTTGTTGTTGTTGTTGTTGTTGTTGGGGTGGTGGTAGGGTTGATGTTGATATAATTAGTGTGGTGTTGTCATTGTGTGGTTTGTGGTTGTTTCGATGGTGTTGTTGTTGTATTGTTGGGGTTTATGTTGATCTGGTGATGGCGGTGTTGTTGTTCTTAATATGATGATGTTTTTTTGTGTTTGTGTGGTTGTCGTTTTCACTGATGATGGCGTTGGTATTGTTGGTTATTGTTGTGATGTTTCATTAATTTTTTGTTGTTGTCATCATTGCTGATTCAATCGTCATCATCATCATTCAAATGCTGCTCAGTGATTGGCTGGCTGAGCAGGAAGATCGACCAATCACAGCAGCCCAAGCAGAAAGCAACTGATGATGTCACTCTAGAGGTTGTTGTTGTTTTGTTTTTTTTTGTTGTTGAGGTTGTTGATGTAGTTTTTGTTGTTGTTTTGATGTTGTTGTTGACGTTTAATCTAATCTTTGTAATTTCAACAATATAAGCCATATAGTATAATAATATATCATCGTCATCATAATAATAATAAAACTTAGCCTAATTATAATAATTGTTCTCCTATTATTTAATAATAATAATAATGATAAATGATAGTGTAATTTGGCAACAGAACGCCACTGCAACAACACACAACAACAACAATCTCGACAACAACAACAACAACAAGAACAAAGACTCTATATTAAGGTTTCATTGTCCACCCATCATTATTATTATCATCATTGTTATACTTTTATCATCATATATTGTTATTATATTTTTTTTTATTATTTATTATAATTTTATTATTAATAATATTTTATTCTTGTTATTTTTTCTTTTTATTCTTTTTTTTCTTCTTATTTTTGTTATTATTATTGTCATTATTATTTTCAGTGATGGCTTCCTGGAACAGAAGTATCTCCAGTCCTCAACCACCAATGAGGAAGATGACTCATTGCAACAACCACAACAACAACAACTATTATCACAACCACTACAACAACTATCATCACAACAACAACAACTATCATCACAACTATCCACCAAACAACTGCATCAACAACCACTCACGCCATCACCACAGCCACAAAAACCACCGCAACCGCACCAACCACCACTGCTTCTTCACCAGCAACAACCACTACAACAACTACAATCACTACAACAACTACCCCAACAAGCAGCACTGCTACCTCAACAAAAACAATCATTACTACCACTTCACCAACAACCTCAACAACTACCACAACAACTACCACCACCACAACAAACACCCACCCTACAACAACTCAACCACCGTCTCCAACAACTCAACCAACGTCTGCCACTGCACCAACAACTACTCAGACAACAGTACCACGACATCGTCAACAACAATAACCACAACAACAACATTGCTAATAATAATAATAATAATCATAATAATCATAATAATAATAATAATAATATTAATAATAATTTGGTTAGACTAAACAACAACAACAACTTATTCAAAAACACAAGCACACCTTATTATACTAACAATGATAAGTATAATGAGAGACTAACCGTCTCTAACAACAAATGATGATGATGATGATGATGATGATGATGAGGGTGATGATGATGATGATGATGATGATGATGATGAGAGTGATGATGGAGATGATGATGAGGATGATGATGAAGATGATGATGGTGATGATGATGATGATGATAATGATGATACTCTACTCCACACCGCATAGCTTTCTCGATTGAAAAATTTAAGATTTTAATCTTCAGATTTAAAATAATTGTACAAATTAAAATGAATTAATTGAAATGATTAATTAATTAAAATGATTAATTAATTACGATGCTTAATTAGTTAAAATGATTAATTAATTAAAATTATTAATTAATTTAAAATTATTAATTAATTTAAAATTATTAATTAATTTAAATGATTAATTAAAGGTTATTCAATGATCTTGCAGTCCCATATTCACCATTAACCACCCCCAATATGATTACTTGAATATTCATGGAGTGGGAAAAACCCAATTATGTCAGCATCATTATCATCACCACTCTTCCAGCTCTTCCATATTTATCATCATCATCACCACCTCTATTTTTGCGATTTTTTGATATAAAATGATGGTATTTTTACTCAATTGAGTATTAATTGAAGGATGATGATGACGATGATGGTGATGATGAGGATGATGATGATTATGATGGTGGTGGTGATGATGATGATCATAGCGATGATGATGATGATGGCGATGATGATGATGAAGCATAAGACAAGGAACAGTGGTTGTAGTTCGGGGAAGAGCATTGTGAGACATGAATAAATTAAAAAACATTGCTTGAAAGAATAAAATAATAATAATGGAGTAAATATATTATTGTTGTTTTTTTGTTTTTGTTGTTGTTTGAGTGGGGGTATAAAGGAAGTGGTGAGAGGTTGTAGTTGTAGTTGTAGTTGATGATGATGATGATCTTTACTGGCTTGGTGATGATGATTATCTCTAATGGCGTAATCCTGCTCTTTCTGCTTGTGGATGCTTCTCCAGGTGAGTGTGTTTGTGTGTTGCACTTATTGTATGTTTGTGTGTGTTTATGTAGACGTGTATTTTTTCGTCGTTGTCTTTTTGTATGTATGTGTGTGTAATTCTGTGTAGGTATGAATGTGTGTTTTTCTTCACCACATCCTCTAGATTGTATTATAGTGTATTTTTTGTTGTATTGTATTTCATTGTGTTGTTTATTGTATTGTATTACAGTT
>OX030971.1:2477842-2495927 GCA_943735955.1 Piscicola geometra | reverse complement strand
GGAAGTAAAGACAGAGGCAGTGGAGGATGGACTGCATTGCTGTCTCCAAATGACGTTTTATGTTGGTATGGGGAGAAACAGAGCGCTCTTGAAGTTGAAGAAAGAGCGCTATAGAAATCTATTTAATTGATTGATTGATTAGTAGTTTCAAGACATGTTTCAACTTGAAGTAGGTTTCCAATGCATTGAAACTTTACATTTAAATCAACATTTTTTAAGGCATTTAAGTTTCCAAACTACGAGTTGTTATGAAGACGTCATCAAAAGCGACGAAACTCAAACACAGCAAATTGAATTTCATTGCAATTGATCGTATCGCATGAAACTTAATGTTTCGTATATGCAATCTAAGACGTTTTCAAATGTCAAACATTCTTTACCGTTTCTGCTTGACAGCATTTTTGGAACGTGAGTAACGTTGGTAACAGGGTGGGTCGAAAGGACCATGAATTGAAACAACACGAATTGAAAAGCTCAAGTGAAATATTTTGACAAATTGTTTCACAAACACAAAATTAGCAATTTTAAATTCAGTAATGAGTGAAAACATTCTCGACAACGTTGAACAGTTTTGTTTTGAATGCATTTCTGCAGCACAAACCCGTCCTGGCTGATGAGTTGGAAGTACTGGCTGATGAGTTGGAAGTACTGGGTGATTGGGAGTGAGTTCCATGTTGCTTTATCATCCAAGTCTCCTCCACACAGTTCTACTCATTTATATATAGTTTCATAGTATTACTGTATTTATATAGTTTTGCTCTTAGCATTCACAAATCTGCCTTCTCTTCACTTTTTCTACCTTTAACTGCACACCAGAGGATGGAGAGATTGAGTGCTGATACGTCCTTCCCATCAGTGGCGCAACCAGGGGGGCTCAAGCCCCTCCCCAGACCTATTCGAAGGGTCTCGCAATTTTTCGAAAATCGATGAGTTTTTTTGTTGGGAGGGGTAATGAATTTTGCAATATTCCATGGGATAATGATAGTTTCTCTGGACGGCCATCGGGTCTTTATCTCACGAAACATTTCATATATCAACACAAAACATAGAGATCCCACCAAAATAACACTAACATGTCACAATTTCTGAGAAGAAATAGAGCACCACTAGACCTTAACTACACTCTTAAATCTTTACATTTTTCATATGTAAATTTTTCCAGCCATGACACAATATATGAAGAACAACGCAGATAGACAAAATAACTCCCGAGCTTTCAGAATTATCCAACCTTCATGGAAAGGATGCTGAAACTGTGCAAAGACAGCTCAAAATCACATCAACAAGTTTACGTGCGGATCAGTCTGATCTCATTGCATGTATCGAACTTGATTAAAAAATTGTCTGATATTTTTTACCCTATAATTCTTTTCATTGTTAATCTGTCTCTCTCTACTTCTAAATTTCCGACTTTATACAAAGCTTCTGTTATCATACCTACTTTAGAAAATAATTCATTAGACCTATTTCTAATCTATCATTCATATCCAAAATAATAGAAAAAGTAGTTTATCAACAAATCTACTCATATTTAAATTATAACTCCCTTATCCCTTTTTTACAATCTGGTTTTCGTTTAGGTCATAACTGTGAATCGTCCCTCTTAAAACTCTATAATGACCTTATTTACGCCTTTAATAATAAAAAATGTTCTGTACTTGTTTGCTTAGGTTATTCTGCAGCTTTTGATACTGTAGACCACTCCTTATTACTAATATTACTAAAAAATAAGTTCAATATTCTTCGTTTTTATGGATTAAGTCATATTTATCTAATAGATCTGTTTATGTTTCTTTAAATCACTGTACCTCTACCCCATCTACTTACTCATATGGTGTTCCTCAAGGTTCTATTCTTGGTCCTTTGTTCTTTATTCCATACGTCTCTGAATTATCTTCTATCATTTCCTTTCATTCTCTCAACTCCCTATCCTATGCTGACCATTCGCAGTTATATGTCAGCTTCGATACATCATCATATAATACTGTTATGTCATCTTTATCTTCATGTCTATTATCTATTGAAAACTGGTATAGCTCAATGTCTTTAAAATTGAATCCACTTAAATTTGAACTTATGTTTTTTGATAAAAATGGTAAACTAATTAATGGTAGATGTAATTTTTCCACTCATACTATTGTTCCATCTAACCATATTCGTAGCTTAGAATTTATTTCTGACTCAAAATTAACCTTATCAAACCAATTTCTATCAGTCACTAAATCTTGCTATTTTCATCTCAGACGTATCAGACAATTATTACCTTACTTCGATGACCCTTCTTTAAAGATGTTAGTCTCTGCACTTGTTTTATCTCGAATTGACTATTGTAATTCACTCTATTATAATTTACCTGAAACTACTTTAAAAACATTAAATAAAGTTTTTAATTATGCAGCTAGAGTCGTTAGCCGTACTCCTATTTATCACCACATTACACCCTCTCTCATCTTATTACATTGGCTCCCCATCAAATTTAGGATTATATTTAAAATCTGTGTTTTTATGTTTAAATGAAAAAACTCCCCAGTATCCCCAATATACCTCAAATCATTAATAACTCACCCTCATAGAGGTAATTTAAGATCATCCACTCAAAATCATTATTTCATCCCTTCCATTAATTTGCTAAACGTTCTTTCCATTATGCAGGCCCATATATTTGGATCTCATTACCTAACTATATATTTAACTACTTCTATATCATTATTTACTTTTCGTACGGATCTGAAGACATATCTGTTTAACAAATTCATTTACCAGCGCTCTTGAATTTGAGGAAAGAGCGCTATAGAAATTTATTTGATTGATTGATTGATCGAACTGCAAGAACTCTTTTGTGCCACAAGCCTTCAGCCCGAGTTGCACTATATGCTCGATGTTGCTCTGACTCTGCCAGTTACTCCATCAGATGCAGAAAAAGCATTTTCTAAACTTCGGCTTATTAAAACTCATCTTAGGACGACTGTTTCTGCTCGTCGTTTGCAAAGCTTGTTTGAGAACATCTGCTACAAAAACCGCTACTGCACTTCTTCCAGTAAATGAAATGGTGAAAAGATTTTCACAAACTGATGACTAACTCTAAGAATACTATGCAACTAAGTTTGTAGTTTTTCTTTTGTATCATTAATAAACTATCTTAATTATTTATCAATTATAATTGTTACTTTTTATTTAGCCCATTTACCGACGCAACCAGGGAAAAAAGGTCAACATGAATTTTACATTTAGACTTGCATTATATGGTTATAAGAATAACTCAAGCAAAATTGAAAACAATTATTACATAAGTTTTAATGGGGCAAAATGTTGCGAAAACGCAACATGAGCGGGAAGAGTGGCATACTTCGGTGCAGTAAGAAATCATTAAGAAATTGATTCAAACCACATTTATTAATAGTTCGATAAAATTATGACTTCTAATTATTTTACTAGTTATAATAATAATAATTTTAATTACAACAAACTAAATTATTTAACATGAATTACAACAGCACATTCATAAACTGTCGTGCTGTTTCAAAGACGACACTGACGAAGAATGTTATCTTTATTTTAATTTTATAATCAACCTATGAGAGGTTAAAAAGTTATATTTTCTCAATAAAAGATTCAAGTGTGAAGCATTTGCGGTTTGAAATTTCTTTTCGAAATATAACAATTCATCTACAAAATTCAACTTTTAATTTTCTAAATTCTATAATATATTAACATTAAAATAATAATTGTATTATTTTCATAAAAACTATTGTAATTAAAAATCATATAAATCATATTACGTCAAAGTTGCGAAAACGCACCATTAATTTTTTAAAGCATTGAAAACGTTTTACAAGTTATTTTGAATAAAATTTTTATTTATTTAAGTATTAACTATCTTTTCATTCTGAAATTTGTATAAAAATACTAAAATCGAACGAAAAAATTGAACAATTATCTAAGCGAGGAAAGATTTTTTGATAAACTTTAAACGTGAACAGGAAATAAATAATTATAAATTTAAAAAAATTTAAATTGAAATTTAACTTATGAAATTAAAATTTAACAAATTTAATTTTAACTTAGTAAATTAAAATGTAAAATTTCTTGTACAAAATATGTGAAAATACTCGGTATTAAAACAGCAAAAAAATATAAATACTGATGCTGCAAAAACCCCACAGCAGCGGTAAAAGGGTTAAACAATTAGTTTTTTTGCTAAAGTTGAGCTCCCCCCAGCATTTTTTGCTGGTTGCGCCCCTGTCCCCATGTATCATTATTTTGTACATAAGAAACTAATGTAGCATCTGCTGTGAAACCAAAGAAAGAGTCGCCAGCTTTACTTCTCTTCTTCTTCAATTTTATGAACGAGACTCAACGATTGAAACGTCTGACGAACAAGTTCTACTTGCCGCTTTCATCGGGACAGACCGCTCCTGTCCCGATGACGCTCGCTCAAATCAAACCCATTTGAACAATTTGAATAATTCGATCTTCTGAGTTCTGCACCAGATTCGCAAATAAATTCCTCGTCCAACCCAAATAAAGTTGACTGAACTAAAATCCAATGAACCCGAACGACATTGAACCACTCAAAATCGACCCAATCATCATCATCATCATTATCATAACCATCTTCAAAATTATCATCATCAACATCATCACCATTAACATCATCATCATCATCATCTTCTTCATCATCATCATCATCATCAACATCATCAACATCATCATCATCATCAACATCATCACAATCATCACTGCAGCTTCCGATCCAGCTGGTGAGATGGTCAGTTACGCCGCACACATCCACTTTGGAATCGGCATAGTTTACACATGAGTTTGTAGTGTTCATTCTGCCTAAAAGAACAAAATCTTTTCTGAGTTCAAAAAACCGCCTGAAGACTTTTCTTCCTCCTACTCAACCTCCTCCACCACGACGACACTCGTGTGTGCTGCAACTTCCCTTCAAGACCGAATGCCCGCACATTGAATATGAAACGGGTTCTAAATAAGGGCAGCTCTGAATAAACCTAAAAAAGTATTAAATAAATAATATTAATGAATACTACTACTACTATCACCACAGCGTTAAAAGCAAAAATAAGAAGAAAAAGTGCGTCTTATACGTGGTGTTTTGGGTACTTCTCCCAGTGCGGAAAGGATAACTACAGTGAACAGTAATACAAATTGATACTGCGCTGTGTCGTGTTATTTATGCTTTGTTTTGGAAACAACGTTTCTTATGACGTCTTCGAAATAAAACATCATTTCAAAACAAAAAGTTTAAACTATTAAGTTTTTAGTTTTTTAAAACATCATCTCGTAATGTGAAAGCATGTTTAAATGCATCGGAAACGAATAATATGAAACATCACTTAGAGAAAGCAATGCAGTCCATCCTCCACGGCCGTCAATTCTGCCTCCACTTTCTTCTTTTCTTCCTCTCCATCGCTCAAACTAACAATTACATATTAATGGAATTACCCGTCACAAAAGAAGATAAAAAAGAGGTCTTAAGTAAGTTTCAATTAATGCTGTGAAAATATAAAAACACACACACACAAACACACACGCATACACACACGCATACACACACACAAACACACACACACACACACACACACACACAGAATCGAACATCGCTTACAATAAAACGGTGAAATGCAACAACGATCATATGGATTGTGGAGTTGTAGTGGATGGAAACTTGGATACATTTTGGGATGTAAAAAATTCAGATTTGAGAACATTTCAGTGGCAAATTGAGATCGATTTAGGAAGGAATCTCACAGTTGACTACATCATCTTGTACCTGTTTTCATACTCGTAAGTGCTTCACATGACAAGGTGTTATGTTCCGTGAAACTCTCACTGAGCATAACATTATATTTTTCGTGAACCTTTCACTGAACATAACAGTATATTTTCCGTAAACTTTTCACTGAGCATAACATTATGTTTTCCGTGAACCTTTCACTGAACATAACATCATATGATCCGTGAATACTTCCCATTTAAACAAACGCCTTCATTTTCATTTCACGGCTTCCTCCAGAATCAGGTCAGTGAAGGTTTCTGTTTCGGGCTCGATCGGGGGACGAAATGTCGCCTTCGGAACTCTCAAAGTCGACCACTCTGTGGACGCTGAAAGGTCAAAAGTTGTGATACGAATTGAAGAGCGGAATGAAAGGTTTTTAATTTTTTTAATGGTCTGGTTTATTCATGGCCTGACAGACGCAGACCATGTTACAATGGTTCTTAGAACCATGGTTCTTATGCGCCAGAGATGCCACTTCACACGACGTACACATCTCTCAATGCATACGTCGCAAACACCATATCATATGATGTATATGATAGTTCACGGTTGCTCGTCAAGGATTTGAACTAGAGGTCGGACCGGGTACCTGCGGGACTCCCGCGGGAACGGAAATGAAAATTAATTTTGGGACGGGAAAAGTCGGAAACCGGAAATAAGTTTTTGGGACGGAAACGGGAATCAACATTCAAATCGGGAACGGGAAAAAACGGGAACGGAAATCAACTTTTAAATCGGGAACGGGAGAAACAAGAATACAATTTATTGGGATTGGATTCTTTAATAATTATACTTCAGCAAAGTATGGAAATCTCTATTTCATCGATACTACGTAATTAAGTAATTAAAATAAGTTTTAAAGGCAATAGAAATGTTTAACGAAGCCACCACCACCATTGCGTTGTCAATATTAAAATCTCTAACATTACATTTGAAGTTGTTATGGCGAGTCCAAATATTAGAGAGATTAGAACAAATTGGTGATGATGAAAACTTGTCAGATGAAATCAAACTGGTCATTTATATTATTTTTATTTTATAAATTCATACTTTGAATTTGAATTACTAATTTCTAGTTGATTGCTCAGTTGATTATTTCGACAAAAGAAAAGATGCCTATTGATCTTATTCATATGGCAGCATGTCTGTTGCATCCCCCAGTTTAAAAAAATAATTTAAAAGAGTGTGGGATATAAAAAAAATAAATACCAAAACTTTCATTAGAGAAAACTTAATTCCATTTTGTACAGCCAGACCAAGCTGCAGTGCGGTTGAGAAAAAAAACAAATGATGGTTATTTAGACCTATTATCTTAGTTTTTATAATGTAAAAATTATAATACAATTTTTATTCTATCAAATTATACGAATGATTTTATTTGTGAAGTTGTGGAGAATAAGAATGTTGTCAAAAAACATATTTCTAACATTATTGTGGAATTAATAATAATGAACGAAGAAATAACTTCAGAAGAGGATGGATTTCACAAATATTCACAATTACGTCCCACCAAAATTGAAGATTATAAAGATGTTTAATTTATTGGAGTAAAATGAACTTTTTTCCAATATTACTAGAAGCCAAAATTTTTTCTAGTATATCTGCAATTTCTATTCCCTGTGAACGGAATTTTTAAACATGTTGAAATTTCAGACCCAAGATCACCTAATTTGAAAGCTAAAACTTTTGACGGTTTAACCCGTGAGAAAAGCAATAAAGACTTGATTGAATGACTTAAAAACAATGACTAACCTCAATACTTTTATTTCAATATATATTTTAAATTTAAATCGTGTTTTTGTATTTTTTTAAAAGAACTATTTTTTGACTTTTAAATAATAAATAATAAATGTTAAGACTAGCAAGTTTGGGACCTGTGAAAACGGCAGCAAAAATAAATAAATAAACAAATTTTTTGGGGAATGGGTCGGGACTGGGTCAAAAAGTTTCGGGAAAGGGTCGGGACCGGGAATCGAGTTACGGGAACGGGACGGGAATCAAAATTCTGATGGCCCATCGGGAACGGGACGGGACGGGAAAAACAATTTTGGGAACGGGACGAGACCGGGATTGAAAAATCGTCCATGTCCGACCTCTAATTCGAACTAGCAACCTTCGAGTCGCAAGTCCGACGTCTACCATCTGAGCATCCCCGCAGGTTATTTCAGTATATTGCGATTTGGTTCGAGGAACTTAATGTGAAGGTGTACGAAGTCAAGGTTGCTGAAAGTGAGCTACTACTACTACTACTACTACTACTACTACTACTACTACTACTACTACTACTACTACTACTACTACTACTACTACTACTACTACTACTACTACTACTACTACTACTACTACTACTACTACTCCTACTACTACTACTACTACTACTACTACTACTACTACTACTACTACTACTACTACCACTACTACTACTACTACTACTACTACTACTACTACTACTACTACTACTACTACTACTACTACTACTACTACTACTACTACTACTACTACTACTACTACTACTACTACTACTACTACTACTACTACTACTACTACTACTACTACTACTACTACCAGTGACGGGCTTAATCAAATCGCGATTGTGGTACATTTGGAATTGAGCGAGATTCGTTTTGAGAAATAGCGATTTGAATATTTTAATCGATTTAATTTGAAAAGTAAAACTCGAGTATAAAAAGTAGGGATGGGCTAGCAGTACTGAATGTCCATTGTTTGCTTACATTTATTTTTTTAGGATTAATTTTTTACTTTTAGCGTTTATTTCATTTTTTTAAACGATTTGCAAAGAAAAAATGTGCGTTATAGGGATGGGAAAGTAAATTGAGAAAGTTGACATTTGATTTTAAATCATTTAATTGGAAAACTGATTTAAACTATCCACACAGTTGTGGACTTTTAAAATTACAATTTCAAATTTTACTGAGGAAATGAATATTAATAACTGCATAGAAAAAATAAATAATGCAATTAAGGATTTAGAGATTTGATTTTGTTTGAAAACTTGAGTTTTGATTTGAGATTAGTGTCTTGGGATTCAAATAGTTGAATAGATCTTTGAGATTTGTACAAACAGGTTTGATTTGATTTGGTACTTGTCCATCACTGACTACTACTGATGTATTAATATAATAATAATAATAATACTTAAGTTATATTAAAATAATAATACTTTCAATAATAATAAAAACATAAAAAGTAATTAAAATAATAATAATTTCAGTACCTGTTAAAACCACAACAACGACCACAACTACAACTACTGCTCCCACTGCGAAAAAACCTGATAAAGCTAAAACAAACAAGAAAAGTAATTACTACTGCTGTTATATTTCTACAAATAATATTATTACTACTACTACTAATACTACTACAACTACTACTAATCTTTTTACTAACATTTTTACTACTAATACTACTACAACTACTACTAATACTAATCTTTTTACTAAAATTTTTACTACTAATACTACTACAACTACTACTAATACTCTTACTGATATTTTTCTAACATTTGAGCGCTCTTGAATTGGAAGAAAAAGCGCTATAGAAGTCTATTTGATTGATTTTTACTACTAATACTACTACAACTACTACTACTTTTACTAATACTAATACTAATACTATTACAACTACTACTACTTTTACTAATACTAATACTAATACAACTACTACTACTTTTACTAATACTACTACTACAACATCTACTACTTTTACTAATACTACTACTACTACTACTACTACTACTGCAAACCTTCTATTTATTTTTGTTCTATTTCACAGATGATGTTGCTGACAATGATCCTGATTACTATGGTAATTATGATGATTTTTACGACGATTACAATGATGATTTAAATGTAACCTCTCTCATTGGAAATTCTGGGACCGTCATTGCAAGTAAATTATAAAAAAAATTAAATTTCACACTTTATAATTTTAAGAGTTAGTTTGCAGTTTTCATAAACGGTTGATGAGGCACAATTCACTGTCCCCCTTCACAAGCATTGTCAATGAACTGCACACAACACTCGAGCAGGACCTTTCCAGCGTGCATTCTGGACCCTTTCGATTGTGGCGTACCTCTTCTCCGTGTGTCTCAGTCTCAGAATGCCATAGCAACTGCAACTTTTGTTTTGTCCCCTTTTAAATCTTTTTCGTATTGTATATTATGCGATTAGAAAAAAAAAAAGAAAATCAAAATGTTGTTTCAGGATTTCCTTCTAGAAACACAAGGCTTTCCATGAAGTTACCTTGGCTCTGGATGGATTGTTCTCTTATTTAGTTTTCTGTATTATTATTAAAAATGAAAAACTCATTAAATTCGTTTCCTTGAATTAACTAATAATTAAAAATGTAAAATAAATTTTACAAAAGACTTTCTACTTCCGAATGAATCGTTCTGTTTGGTTTGCAGTTTTATTTAAACAGATTTTTGGAAAGGAGTGCGTAATGAGCGTTAAACGGACTTAAAGTTGAAAATTAATGGACCTAACTACAATCAATCAATCAATCAATTCAATTTCTATAGCGCTCTTTCCTCAAATTCAAGAGCGCTGGTAAATAAATTTGTTAAACAGATATGTCTTCGGATCCGTACGAAAAGTAAATAATGATATAGAAGTAGTTAAGTAAGGAGGTAATGAGTTTCAAATATATGGACATCTTTAAAGAAGGGTCATCTAAGTAAGGTAATATATGTCTAATACGTCAGTTTTCAATAGATAATAGACATAAACAGTCATGTATTGAAGATTCGTTCTGACAGTCTGTCCTTCATCAGCAGAGCTCATCTGCCTTGTGAAGTAGGTAGCCAGGGTATGCGTTTAAACCAACCATACTTTAAATCTACCATACGGGGAATTTACCTCAAGAAATTTTTATTTTTATAATTTTACGAATAGGAAACACTACAAATAAACGAAATGAATTTTTTTAAAATAGAATTTAGTTTTTTTCAGTTTTTTTACGTCACTTTAAATTTCAACATTGGAATGTACCATACAGGGATTCTACCGTTTAATAAAACATGAGATAAAATCGTTAAATTTCAATAAAATTTGTCTTTTTTTTCACACAATTAACATATAATAGATATGAATAGAATTTATTTGTTTAAAATAAAAAATAAGTTATTCTCGATTTTTAAGGCAAAAGAAAAAGAAAAAATGAAAATAGTTTAATAAATGTGACAAAAATGTCAAAAATTAAATATAAACAGAAAACACTTCTTATAAGTGTAATCAACAACAAAAATATTGAATTTATTTTTTTTTTCTATTTTTTTACGCACTTTAAAATTTCAACATTTGATTCTACCACTTAATAAAAACATGAGATAAAATCGTTAAATTTCAATAAAATTTGTTGTTTTTTTTACACAATCAACATATAAAATATATGAATAGAATTTATTAGTTTAAAATAAAAAATATAAAAATCTCGATTTTTTTTAGCAACATAAAAAGAAAAAAAGAAAAAAGTTTAATAAATGTGACAAAAATGTCAAAAATTAAATACAAACAGAAAACATTTCTAATAAGTGTAATCAACAAAAAAAATATTGAATTTATTTTTTTTTCTATTTTTTTACGCACTTTAAAATTTCAACATTTGATTCTACCACTTAATAAAAACATGAGATAAAATCGTTAAATTTCAATAAAATTTGTTTTTTTTTTACACAATCAACATATAATATATATGAATAGAATTTATTAGTTTAAAATAAAAAATAAGTAATTATCGATTTTTAAAGCAAAATAAAAAGAAAAAAAGAAAAAAGTTTAATAAATGTGACAAAAATGTCAAAATTAAATACAAACAGAAAACACTTCTTATAAGTGTAATCAACAAAAAAATATTGAATTTATTTTTTTTTCTATTTTTTTACGCATTTTAAAATTTCAACATTTGATTCGACCACTTAATAAAAACATGAGATAAAATCGTTAAATTTCAATAAAATTTGTTGTTTTTTTACACAATCAACATATAAAATATATGAATAGAATTTATTAGTTTAAAATAAAAAATAAAAAATTCTCGATTTTTTTAGCAACATAATTGTTTGAAAGTGTCTCTGTGTTTGGCCTATTACTACTACTACTACTACTACTACTACTACTACTACTACTACTACTACCACTACTACTAATACTACTACTACTACTACTACTACTACTACTACTACTACTACTACTACTACTACTACTACTACTACTACTACTACTACTACTACTACCTCTTCTACTACTACTACTACTACTACGACTACTACTACTACTACTACTACTACTACTGGCAGCCGCTCAAATAAATTTGTAGAATAAACTGTTTTGGGTATAATATATTAAAATTTTAAAATCTTAAGTCTAAATAAAAATTAAATTTAATTAATTAGAATGTTTTTAGTGCGAATGTTGGTTGTTTTGAATCTGTCAAGGAATGGCCGCAGCAGATCAAGATGGCCGCAGGGAATCAAGTGAGCTTCGACATAAAGAAGAAATCCTTCCATAGCAGCAGCAGTTCCAGTGCTGGCAAGGACTTCTCCTTCACCCTCTATCGCAGTTTCGGCACCAGTAGCAAGACAGAAAATTGAGAAGAATGATGATTGTGTTTTATGGTTTGGAGGATGATGTGGTGATGATTGTGCTGTGGTATGAGTGTTGGTATTGTAGTGATGATTGAAATTTTTTTGGTGGTGATAGTGATTTTTTGGCGGTGATTGTCATCGTGGCGCAACCTCAACAACATTCTCCACAACAAGTCATCAGATAATAACAATCTATCTGATGATCAATGCAAGACACTAGCCAACACATTCAATGAATTTTTTTAAACAAAATCAATACAATTCATCAAATCATCGCAAATCGTCTCTCCACTATTCAACTTCCACATGCTCATATTCACACTCCACCATCCCTTCCAACATTTCTCACTTCTTTTGAAATAGTCACTCCACCAGAGGTCATAAAAATAATTCTAGACTCATGCAAAAAATCTTCTCCTATAGATCCTTACCCAAACAAAATTCTCATTCACTGCAGTGAGGTGCTATCAGAAGCATTCTCTTATCTTACCAATCTCTCCTTCTCTGAAGGTCAATTTCCGGCTTCTTTCAAAACGGCTCAAATCACCCCTCTCTTTAAAAAATCAAACCTTAATCCAGATCTACCATCTAATTACAGACCAATATCTAACCTCAGTACCCTATCAAAAATTATAGAACGACTTGCTCTGAAAAGTCTTCAACCTCATCTAAGTGCAAATCCCAATTTTACATCCTACCATTCTGCATATCGAAGCAATCGTTCCACTGAGACTGCCCTTCTACATATTCTCGACAGTACCTTCACTTCGTGCGACGGTAGAATCCAATGTTGAAATTTCAAAGTGCGTAAAAAAATAGAAAAAAAACAAATTCAATATTTTTTTTGTTGATTACACTTATTAGAAGTGTTTTCTGTTTGTATTTAATTTTTGACATTTTTGTCACATTTATTAAACTTTTTTCTTTTTTTCTTTTTATTTTGCCTTACAAATCGAGAATTACTTATTTTTTATTTTAAACAAATAAATTCTATTCATATCTATTATATGTTAATTGTGTGAAAAAAAAGACAAATTTTATTGAAATTTAACGATTTTATCTCATGTTTTATTAAACGGTAGAATCCCTGTATTCCAATGTTGAAATTTCAAGTGACGTAAAAAAACAGAAAAAAACTAAATTCTATTTTTTAAAAATTAATTTCGTTTATTTGTAGTGTTTCCTATTCGTAAAAATAAAAAAAATGAAAATTTCTTGAGGTAAATTCCCCGTATGGTAGATTTAAAGTATGGTTGATTTAAACGCTATTCGTAGCCAGTGGGTTCCTGCAAACTGTGCATTAGTGCTCAATTTGAGGCCTTGGCACTTCTTCCTTTTAAAATAAGTTTTTATTGTAGTCCGTTAGACAGTTATTGGTTGAAGATTTTAATTCCGAGAGCAAGATAAATTTAAAACCAGAAAACAAAAAAAGATATTAAACGGTTAAAGCGGCTGCCAAGATGGCAGCTGCTAACCAAAGAGCTAACTAAATTAAACTATATCAATATTGAAGTAAGTATAAAAAGAATTAAAATATGGTTCTTTTTAAAATGTAATTTGAAATATTTCAAAATTAAAATATATGAATACTCTCCTCTCACATTTTTATTTTGAGATCAATAAATTTTTGAAAATCCTAAATAATTATACTTTTTTTGCATTTGAAACAACAAAATTTTGGCATTTTATGCTGCACTTAATTAGAAATATCATAATTTCCTCAGAAAAGTGATTTTTCAAGTCAAACTAAAATAAATATTTTTTCAAATTAATTTTAATACTTTTTTATTAATAAAACGCCACCTCAAAAACAAACATTGTTTGCAATTTTATATACCCTATTTTATAGGGATAGTTAAATTCCATTAAAATATTAATAAAATAAACTATATAAACCATAGATATAGTATATATAGATACGTAGTGAAAACTTGTAGAACGTATTTCTGAGATACTCCAGCATACGTTAAAGAGTAGAATTATTTCTAATAAAAAAAATTAATGCTGTTTAAAATGTATTATAAATATTTACAATATTTTTATATATTTAAAATGTATAAAAACTATTCATAATATATATAATAATTTTTTGAACATTTTAGTGCTTTTTCATCTATGCATTTGACTGAAAACGATTGACTGAGAGACCGAGACTGCAAAGTTCGGTTACCAATTTCAAGAAATAAAACTCAATCCAACAATTAAAATATAAACCATAAGTTCTCTTTAACGACTGGTAAGTATAATAAACATATTTAATATTATACAATTGAAATATCTTATATCGCCCTTTTGATACAGAAATATACAAAATCACGTGATGGGGTATTTGAAGAATGACGGTCTCTTGCATTGGTGATTAATACAGAAGGCGTATCTAAACTACTTGTTGTTTGTAGGATATCTATGATATAAACTATATATATATATAGAACAATTATGTAAATAGGCCATACAAACCTAATTACATATAAAATATACTTTAAAAACACAAAAGGCTATTTCTCATTTATTGTCAGAGCAGATATGATGGTGTATTTTTGCTTTATGTATTTCCATTCGTAATATTATATAATGTAAATCGAATTCATTTGAATATATAATTGGCCAATCCTGTTATATGCATAAATAATCAACCAATCCAGTTAATTGCATAAATAATCAACCAATCCAGTTAATTGCATAAATAATCAACCAATCACCACCAATGCCTAATGATCTTCTAGATTGCAGGCGAGAATATTTAAATGGCCCATCAACCAACCACCCAGCCATTAAATGTTTAATCATCACCAAAGCAACCAACCCCAATTAATTAGACACACCTAATTACGTATGCACCCAATTAAACATACACAACTCAATTACACATGCATCTAATTATACGCACACACACACACACCTAAATTACATATGCACCCCATTAAACACAAAGACACACACCCGCCAATTACGCATGCACCTAATTACGTATGCACTTAATTAGGTATGCAGCATATGTAATTAGCAGACGTCCATGCGCAGGCAAGTACGTTGGCACTGCTCTTGGAAGGCACTCGACACAGGCATCCTTCCACCGCTCAAGAGGAGGGCATGGCATCTGGGTGGTGATGATGATGATGATGGTGATGATGATGATGGTGGTGATTGTGGTGATGAAGATGGTGGTGATGGCGGTGATGATTATGATGATGATGGTGGTGATGGTGGTGATGGCGGTGATTGTGGTGATGATGATGCTTGTGGTGATTGTGATGATGATGATAATGATGTTTGTGGTGATTGTGGTGATGATGATGATGATGCTTGTGGTGATGATGATGATGGTGGTGGTAGTGATGATGATTAAAAATAATCCGAATAACGGATTTAACATTTGTTCCTATACGAATCGAATTCGATCAGCTCACGATTTGATCTTAATGAATACAACATCGGATTTGATCTAAACGAATGGATATCTGATTTGATCAGATCGGATTTGATCTGGAAAGTCAGAGAATCATTATCATCACCTGAGCGCCTCGTTCAGGAAGGCGTAGCACTCAGGGTTCTCGAACAACCACGTCACTTTCTCCACCTGCCGATCAATCAATCAATCAGCATATTAATAATAATAATTAATTAATTGGTAATTATATTAAAAATAACTAATAATAATTATTAATATTATTAAAAATAATAAATAATAATAATAATAATATTTATTAAAAATAATAAATATTATTATTTATTAAAAATAATTTTAAATAAATTTTGAATTTATTATAATAAATCAAAATTAAAGCCATTAGTTAACCTTGTCGACAAGGTACTCGGGAGATATGCACATCAATCGTACACCATATCTGTCATGATGATGATGATGATGATGGTGGTGATGATATCAATGATACTGATGGTGATGATGATAGTAATGATCCTAGTGGTGATGATGATGATGGCGGTCACCTGAGAATGGTGGACGCCAGCTTCTTTCTGTTTTCTCGATCTGCCTCCATCCAGAAGAGGGCTGCATAGAAGACCTTGGTGGTGGTGGTGGTGGTAGTAGTAGTAGTAGTAGTAGTAGTAGTAGTAGTAGTAGTAGTAGTAGTAGTAGTAGTAGTAGTAGTAGTAGTAGTAGTAGTAGTAGTAGTAGTAGTAGTAGTAGTAGTAGTAGTAGTAGTAGTAGTAGTAGTAGTAGTAGTAGTACTCACGGTGATTTCGTCACACACCACTAATCTGTCATCTGACAACAACGACATCAATCTGTTTCAATTATTATTATACTATTAAATTATTAATTATAAAAATTATCAACTCATTATATTATTAAAATAAATAAATAATTATATTAATACAATTATTAAATAATTATATTATTTAAATATAAACTAATTATATTATTTAAATATAAACTAATTTTATTATTTAAATATTAACTAATTATTTTATTTAAAATATCAACTAATTATACGATTATGATGATCTTAGTAGTGATGATAATGATAGCAGAAGTCATGATAATGATACAATCATCATCAAGAGCACACCGGTCAGGGTGTAGCATCCTGAAATGCCTAGACTCCCAGATGTTTTCAAAGTTCTGGAGAATGTAGTGGTAGATCTTTTCCTGTGGTGGTGATGATGATAATGCTGACGGTAATGGTGTTGATAATGATGATGGTGGTGGTGGTGATGATGATGATGATAATGATAGTTTTCAGAACGATGATAGTGGTGAATGGAAGGGTGCTCATTAAAATGATATTGGTTCTGATGAAGAAGAGGAATGGTTTATTAATGTCATAATCATCATCATCACCACCACCATCATAATCATCATCACCACCACTATCATCAGCATCATCATCATCATCACCCCCACCACCACAATCATAATCATCATCACCATCAGCATCATCATCATAATCACCCTTATCTCGGCGAGACCAAAGTTATCGGCGATGGCATAGTGGAAAATGCAGTTGCCATAGTCGACATTGCATAGGTATCTGTGGTGGTAGTGGTGATGATGATGATGATGATGATGATCATTATCATCATCATTATCACCATCACCACGACCCCCTCCCTCCACCATCACCATCACCACTACCATCATCACCACCATCATCATCACCACGATCCTCCCCCTATCACCACAACCACCACAATCATCACCACCACCACCATCATCCCCCCATCATCATCACCACCACCCCCATCATCATCAGCACCAACCTCACACAGCACTTCACCAAGTCACAGACGCCCAGCTCGTCGGCCACGAGCATCAGCGGGCCCACCAGTTGCGAGTTCAACTCTAACTCGAATTGGTCCTGATGATGATGATGGTGGTGGTGGTGATGATGATGGCGGTGATGATGATGATGGGGGGGGGGGGGAGAGGATGATGATGGTGATGATGATGATGATGATGGGGTAGCGAGTAATACCACTAACACCACACTATCATCACCAAGCCTCCTTTTCAAAACCACCACATACTTTTCCCGCCAAAACTTTCTAACAATTCCCGCCAAAACAACCCTTTTTTTTCCCGCCAAAACTCTCTAACAATTCCCGCCAAAACAACCCCTTATTTTCCCGCCAAAACTCTCTAACAATTCCCGCCAAAACAACCCCTTATTTTTCCGCCAAAACGTACCTCTCTGCCACCACCGCAGTAGATGTAGCAC
>OX030971.1:2470342-2475342 GCA_943735955.1 Piscicola geometra | reverse complement strand
AGCGAGAGAGGTAGGCTAGTGGTCGGTTGTGTAGGGTGAATAGTTAAATGATTCAAGCGGTAGAGGTGGGTTGGTTGTATAGGTTGGCTGGTGATGGATGAGTGGTGGTGATTTCAACTGAGCAAGAGAAATGGGTTGGTGGTCGGTCGGTTGTGGTGGGTGGTGGTGATAATGATTTCATCATCATCATCACCTTGATGTTATTGGCGTTCATGGTGGCGTTGCTCCACAGCGGGTCTTGCATTGTAGGCTCGGCAAAGTCACTGTCGTGGTGATGATGATGATGCTGCTGATGATAATGATGATGATGATAATTATTATTATTCCAATTACCCCCCCCCCCTTCAACCACCTCAACTACCACCTCTAAACCCTCTGTCCAACCATCCCCATACCCCCTCTCAAACCTTCTCAAACCATCGCACACCCCCTTCTACCCCTCTCAAACCCTCGCATACCCCCTACCCCTCTCAAACCCTCGCATACCTCCTAACCCCCTCTCAAACCATCGCACACCCTCCTCTGCCCCTCTCAAGCCATCCCCATACCCCCTCTACCCCCTCTCAAACCCTCGCATACCCCCTCTACCCCTCTCAGACCATCGCACACCCCCTCTCTCCCTCTTAAACCATCGCACACCCCCCTACCCCCTTTCAAACCATCGCACACCCCCTCTCAAACCATCGCACACCCCCTCTCAAACCCCCCCTACCCCCTCTCAAACCCACTCACTAGCAGGGGCAGGGGGTGACCTGGGGGGGCGGCTCTTGCACCTCCTTGTAGCACTCTTTGTCCACACATCTCGCAGAGGGGCAGACGCTGCCTGGGTAGGTATAAGTTCAATAATAATAATAATTATAATAATATTTTAAATTAAAAAAAATAATAATAACAATAAATATGAAAATAATATTAATATAACAATATTAATAATAATAATACCTATATTGAAAACTAATAGTTTTTTAAATATTGAAAATAAATATATTAAATAATAATAATAATAATAAAGTCTAAATCATAGTCATGGTGCCTATAATACGTTTAATAATAATTATTATTATTCTGCAATATATTATTATTATTATCACTATTATTAGAGTAATAATACATACTGTATCAAATGAAGTTTTGAATAATATGATTGTTCATGATTTTAAAATATTAATCAAGGTTCATAAATAATAAATAGTATTATAATAAAATTGTTTATTGATATTTTAGATTTAAAATGTTTTTTTTATAGTTCTAAAAAGGTTTATGACATACAAATAAATGATATTTTAAAACTATAAATAATACCTGGTTGAGCACCAATCAATTCCTCACTAGCTGTTGTTGTAACCTTTTTGCTCATCTAGAAAATATGCAAACTGATATTATTTTAAATATATATGTTTATTTTGAAATATGAAAATTAAATTTTATTATTAATATATTAGAAATTTGATGGTAAAAATATTGACATTCTGAAAGCAGAATTGCAAAAATAAATGCTCACAATGGTTTGTTAATTCTCTTTTACAAAGTATTTATCCAAGAAGTAAAATAAAATCGAAACAATTGTCTAAGTTTATAATCCAGAAATGTATATTAGTGAATATTTTAGGTTTTTAGGGTGGTAAAAAAGCGTATTTAAAATTCTCAAAAGTTGTCTGTTTAAAAATAACGGTTTCCAGGAAACATCTACGTTATAGGAATGTGCGTTTTTAAAATTAGATTTATACAATATTTTTGTTTTGTAAAAATATTTTTTTATAAATAATTTGATTAATTAATTGCAATTTTTATACTATAATTAATGTTTTTTCCAAAAATATATTGTGATGGAAAACTTAGTAAAGGTCAAAATTATCATAACAATTTTAATAGATTTACTTTTAAATATTAGCTTTTATTTAGTATAAAAAAATAAATCCATTATTCAAATGGTTACACTACATCTTCATTCACTAGTTTATTATTATCTTAAAGTCATTTGTCTACAGCACACTGTCCAACCAAACTTAATTCAGGTCATTAGGACTTAATTATGATATAATTATGATATAATTATGATATTAACTTTATAACTTACTGGGTTAGGCCATTATGATAAAGGTCTAATTAAAAAACTGTCCACTTACTTGTTAAAAGTTAAATTTCCCAGGTGTATACGAATTCCCTTCAACTTGAAGGCTGCAAGCTTGCAATCAACTGAACTTTGAGATTTTCTTCAATTACCCTTCCAAAGGCAATTTTCGCAAAAAAACGATTCAAATGGTCGTTTTTAATATTAAATTACTTTTTAATTGAATAATTCACTTTATTGAAAATATTCTCGGTTTTTTCACAATAAAAATTATTTGATGATTTCATTATAACGTCATTGTTAAAATACTTAAGAGCGTTCTATGCTGTAATGTAGAAATTCGGAGATAATAATTCTTAATAATAATATTATTATTATAGTTGCTAAATTAATTTAAATAAATAATCCATAAATGAATGGAATAAATAATCCATAAATAACTGTAAATAATACTCCATAAATCAATAAAAAACTAATTGAAAGTAATTTATTGATATATTCAGTTTGTCTCAAAAATATATTTTAATTAACTTTATTTTTTTAGATTTTAATTTCTAGTTTTTCAAATAAATGCAGTGAAAATGTATTCTTTGAAAACCATGAATTTCTAACTAGAAAAGACGACAGATTGAAAAGAACTTTTATAGAACCTGGTACCAGACCTTTATGAAAATTGAAAAGAATTTAAAAGATAATTAAATAGAATACAAATCAAATTTTTCTACTAAAACATTAAAAGTTGTCAGTATACCTTTTTGATTTTTTTATCACGTTCTAAAAAAGCGGTAATTAACCTAAATACATGTACCCCGGTCTTAAGCTTTGGACACTTTACCACAGTGTTATTTTCGTAACGAAAACAAAAACGAAAACGACAATTCTGAATAATCGTTCCACGAAAACGAAAATAAAAACTAAATTTATTTTCAAAACGAAAACGAAAATAAAAACTATAATTATTTCCAAAACGAAACTGAAATAAAAACTATAATTATTTTCAAAACGAAAATTAAATACATTTCAAAGTATGCCATAATATGTAAATGTATAATTTATATAAAAAATATATTTCTATGTTATAATCATTATCTTTTGGCTTTATGAAAGTAGCGCCATTTATAAAATGTAATTTTATTACCGCTTCGCTTTGTCAATTAAATTATCACTTATTTTAATCATAAATTTGTTATTACTCAATAATTTACGAACTCAATTCTTATAATATTTCAATTGACTGTTAATTTTTAAAACTCATTTGTTGTTAATATACAGTTCTATTTTACTGTTTCATTTTATGATCAATTAATTATTTTTAGTTAGAAAAAAAATAGTGTTCAAAGTTGTAAATTAATATATTTTCAAAACTAAAATGAAAATAAAAACTTTAATTATTTTCAAAACGAAAACGAAAATAAAAACTATAATTATTTTCAAAACGAAAACGAAAATAAAAACTATAATTATTTTCAAAACGAAAACGAAAATAAAAACTATAATTAATTCCAAAACGAAACTGAAATAAAAACTATAATTATTTTATGAAACGAAAATAACACTGCTTTACCATCGTAAGAATGAAATTGTTAAATAATTTTTCAGAAATAAATAAAATTTCATCCTTTTTCATCATCACACACTCAATAAATCAATCAATCAAATCAGCATCATTATCATCATCCTTATCATCATTATCACCATCATACTTCTCTTCATCATCGCCGTCCTCATCATCATCACCACCACCACTATCATCTTTATCGATTTTACCATATGTTTTAACAACCCAGATCATAACATCATGCATTCAAACTAACACTGCAATAACAACCGTGTTTGGGCTCATTAGAAGCTATTTAATTAAAACTCATTAAAACTGCGCTAATTGGATTAAACTTAATTATAATTATTGTTTTCACTTAGTTCAATTAGTGAATTACACTGTATGTAATTGATTTGAATTAATTGGTAAGAATTCTGACGCAGTATGGGCAAATGAAGATTTGGTAGCCTTACAACTCGATACATTTGAATTTGATAAAAAGCGTTTTACAAACGATTTGATTGACTGAAAAACCTGGGATAAAAAGAATAAAAACAATAAGAATAATAATAAATTGAAATGGATAAGAAGCATAGATGCATCCCAGTAGATGGATAGAGTGAGATCCACTTACAAGAACTTCAACACATCCCAATATCCCACCGCTGAGTCACGCATGGCTGCATCCATCCCATCCATCCAAGGTTATTTGTTTTTTTCTTCTTATTCATCCACCCATCTGCCTATCTATCTATCCATTCATTCATCCACCCATCTGCCTATCTATCTATTCATTCATTCATCCACCCATCTGCCTATCTATCTATCCATTCATTCATCCACCCATCTGCCTATCTTTCTATCCATTCATTCATCCCCCCATCTGCCTATCTATCTATCTATTCATTCATCCACCCATCTGCCTATCTTTCTATCTATTCATTCATCCACCCATCTGCCTATCTATCAATCTGTCCATTCATTCATCCCCCCATCTGCCTATCTATCTATCTGTCCATTCATTCATCCACCCATCTGCCTATCTTTCTATCTATTCATTCATCCACCCATCTGCCTATCTATCTATCTATCTATCTATCTATCTATCTATCTATCTATTCATTCATCCACCCATCTGCCTATCTATCTATTCATTCATCCACCCATCTGCCTATCTTTCTATCTATTCATTCATCCACCCATCTGCCTATCTATCAATCCATTCATTCATCCACCCATCTACCTATCTATCTGTCCATTCATTCATCCACCCATCTGCCTATCTATCTATCCATTCATCCACCCATCTGCCTATCTATCTGTCCATTCATTCATCCACCCATCTGCCTATCTATCTATCCATTCATTCATCCACCCATCTGCCTATCT
>OX030971.1:2450342-2462842 GCA_943735955.1 Piscicola geometra | reverse complement strand
TGATGATGACGATGATGATGCCGATGATGGTGATGATGAGGATGATGATGCCGATGAGGATGATGATGAGGATGATGATGATGATGATGATGATGATGACGATGATGATGACGATGATGAGAATGGAGATGATGATTAAAAAAAATTCTTTCATTTTTATTATTTTATTTTATTATGATGTTAATAAGGATTTTTCGAACTAATTCTTTATAATATTACTGCAACAATGATAATCGTATTTTCATGGTGGAGATGATAGTGATTGTATCATCATCATCATCATCATCGCCAGAACGACATGTTCTCTTCCGGGTGGAATACTGCTAAATACCTTGTCCACAAGATGGGAGGCACGATAATAATTTAACATTGAAAATATGATAATAATTTAATAATGAAAATAATAATTAAAAAAGATTATTAATAATAATAATAAAGATTTTTTATTTTTATTTTATAAAATATACCACTTCAACCACCCTCACAAACACTTCTACCACCACAACTTCCCTCAACCTTATCAACCACAAACACTGCCACCATGGCACTGCCACCAACCTCAACACAACCTCAACAACACCACAACCTCAACAACACCACAACCTCAACAACACCACAACCTCAACAACACCACAACCTCAACAACACCACAACCTCAACAACACCACAACTTCAACAACACCACAACTTCAACAACACCACAACCACAACAACACTATAATCTCAACAACACAACAACAACACCACAACCTAAACAACACAACAACAACACCACAACCTCAAAAACACCACAACAGCAACACAACAACACCACAACCACAACAACACCACAACCTCAACAACACCACAACAACACCACAACCTCAACAACACCACAACCACAACAACGCCACAACCTCAACAACACCACAACCTCAACAACACCTCAACAACACCACAACCTCAACAACACCTCAACAACACCACAACCTCAACAACACCACAACCTCACCAACACCACAACAACACCACAACCTCAACAACGTAACAACAACACCACAACCTCAACAACACCGCAACAACACCACAACCTCAACAATACCACAACAACACAGTTACCAACCTCAACAACACCACAACAACACCTCAACAACACCACAACCTCAACAACACCACAACCACAACACAACAACAACACCACAACCTAAACAACACAACAACAACACCACAACCTCAACAACACCACAACCACAACAGCAACACAACAACACCACAACCACAACAACACCACAACCTCAACAACACTACAACCTCAACCTCAACAACACTACAACAACAACCTGAACAACAACCTCAACAACACCACAACAACACTACAACAACAACCTCAACAACACTACAACAACAACCTCAACAACAATCTCAACAACACCACAACAACACAGTCACCAACCTCAACAACATTTTCGTGTGTGGTGGAGAGGTGTTGATTCAAGAACTGCAAGATCATCTACTGAATGTCTTTGCATACGATGAGGTGGTTGTAGTTGTGATGATGATGGTGATGTGATGATGATGATTATGTGATGATGATTATGTGATGATGATGATGTGATGATGATGATGATGTGATGATGATGTGATGATGATGATGTGATGATGATATGATGATGTTATGATGATGTGATGATGATGACGATGATGATGTGATGATGATGATGTGATGATGATGATGTGATGATGATGATGATGTGATGATGATGTGATGATGATGATGATGTGATGATGATGTGATGATGATGATGTGATGATGATGTGATGATGATGATGTGATGATGATGATGTGATGATGATGTGATGATGATGATGTGATGATGTGATGATGATGATGTGATGATGTGATGATGATGATGTGATGATGATGATGTGATGATGATGATGTGATGATGTGATGATGATGATGTGATGATGATGATGTGATAATGATGATGTGATGATGTTTTAATCGTTTCTTCCAGGTTCCATGTGATCCAGAAAAATTACATAGTTTTCTGGCCGACAATAAGGTGTTCCTCAATGCAACCATCCATCCATCCATCCATCCATCCATCTATTCATCTATCCATCCACCCATCTATTCATCTATCCATCCATCCATCTTTCCATACATCCATCCATCTACACATCCATCCATCCATCTACCCATCCATCCATCTACCCATCCATCCATCCAGCCATCCGTCCATCTACCCATCCATCCATCCAGCCATCCATTCATCTACCCATCCATTCATTCATTCATCCATCTATTTATTCATCCATCCATTTATTCATCCATCCATCAGATAGACACCGTGGTTATTGGCCAAGATTTGAACTTCAGCTATAAAAAATGCTGTGGTTGGCTGGCATGATGAGATAATACTACAACAACAACACAACAACACCACAACAAAAACTTCAACAACACCAACATCAAAATCAGCCCTAACCACTAAACATTAACAACAAAAAGACTATGCAACTTTTTACAACAACAACCACCACAACGATAACAACACCAACAACAACAACAAAAAACCAACAAACACAACAACAACAACACCAACAACAGGTCTATGCAGCTTTCTGAAGGCAAACACCTCAACCACCATCGTCACCACCAACCTCCAAGATAACTTTTCCCTCAACGATGAAGGCTTTGTACTCCCTGGTTATTACTATCATTATTTTATAGTATTGTTATTAATTACGTTATTAGTATTTTGAGAATTATTATTATTATTGGTATTATTATAATATTATTATTATTATTATTATTGGTGGTGGTAGTAGTAGTAATAGTAGTGGTTGTAGTAGTAGTAGTAGTAGTAGTAGTAGTAGTAGTAGTAGTAGTAATAGTAGTAGTATTAGTAGTATCCTTATCATGCTACAGGGGTTGGTCCTATAGTGTACATGATGATGGAGATGATAAAGATGGACTTGAAACACATAGTTGGTTAGTGCTTCAGAAGATGGTAATAATAATTATTATTTCTATTATTATTTTCACTTTTATTATCAGTATTATTATTTTTATCATTATTAACCTCAATCTTGATGATGATGATTATTAAGATTATTATTACAAATCAGGCAAACCGGAAGAGCCTGTATTCCGTCTGCTGATGGACGAACACCAGTTCCTCCCCGATAGAACCCTTCTCATTGGAGAGGAGTGAGTATCATCATCATCATCACCGCCACCATCATTATCATCATCACCTTCATATCATCGCCATCATCATCATCATTATCATTACAACTAACACCATCATCCTCTTCATCTTTATCATCATTATCATAACCATCAGCATCATCATTATTATCATGACCATCATCATCTTAATCGTCATCTTCATCTACATCATCATCATCACCATAACCATAACCTCCATCACCATCATCACCATAACCATCATTATCATCATCATCATCATGACGACAGTCTAGACACGGACATAGTGTTTGCATCACGTGCAAACTTCCCGTCCCTACTCTGCACCAAGAACCGCGGCAAGATCAATAGGGCCATCTCTAAGGTTTATCTTTCTATTATTATACTATTCTATATTGTATTGTATAATTTTTGTAGTCAGATTATTCACTATTATTTTGTTAAATATTATATTATTATGCGCCTCTGGCGCATAAGAACCATGGTTCTCAGAACCATTGTAACATGGCCTGCGTCTGTCAGGCTGTGAACAGTATAAACCAAAAAAAATTTTTATTATATTGTTATTTATTATATTATTATGTATCATATTATTATTATTGTTATTTGCATATTAACTATTATCATCATCATTATTCATTTTTTATATATTTTTATTAGTATTATCATTCACTATTTTTTATATAATTATCATCTTATTACTAATATTATTATTAATATTATTCTATTATTAATATTTTTATCATTATTACAATTATTATTACTGATTATTACTATTTTTTCATTATTTGAGTATATATATCTTTCTCTATTTTAGCATTATCATTATTCTTTTTTTTCCCAGGAATTTTCCAGTAGACCCATTGATAAAATCAGATGTCCAAACTACATTGTTAAAGGAGTTGAGGTGATAGTAGTGATACAACTACTACTAGTACTACTAGTACTGCTACTAATATTATTAATTTTAAAACAATTTACATATTATTTCGTTCTAAGGAATTGGCTAGAATTCTCAAGAGCTCTTTTGTGACAATTCCTGAAAAAGTATTTTTTAAATAATAATTCTAATGAGCTAAATAATTGAAAATTCAATCAAATTATATATTTTAAAATGTAAACATTTCTTAAAAAACAGTTGAAGGCGAAAGAAGCGGAAAATAAAAGTTACATTTTTATTATTTAAAAATAATATTTTTCTATTTATAGTTTGCTAATAATAAATTCCTATTGATCTAATTAATGATGATAATGATACTAATAAAAAATAATTAAAAATAATGATGATTACTGCAAAAGTTTATATTATAATGATAATCACCAGATGCTACTTCTGCTGAAAATGACGTTGAAGTGAAGATAGAAAAATCTGAAACAAAAGAAGAAGTTGTAGCTGATGATGGTGGTGGTGTTGGTGATGGTGGTTTGGATGGAGAGGAGAAAAAAGAAGTTATCTTGAAAAAGAGTGAGAAACAAGTTGATGAAGTTGAAGAGAATGACGGTGATGTAGGAGGGAAATTGATGCGTGGTGATAATGAAGTTCTTGAAGAAAACAAAGAAATTGAAGCAGTTTAGAAAGCGTCTGCTCATTTTGAGAAAACTTATTTTTTTGTGTTTTGCATTTGAAATTTTTAAAGATTTTTTAAATTTAGTTAAATATATAAGAGTTTTCAAATTTATTTATTTTAACTCTTTTTTGACTGAAAATAAATAATGCTTTAGTTCTTGTGACTATTAGAAACAATTTAAATAAATCTTTCGAATGTATTTTTTTGAATAATGGAGTATTTCAGTCATTTAGAGAGCAAATAAATGCACATTGACAATTTAACCATTTATTGTTAAAGTTAACTTTGTAAAAAATAATATTTCAATTTATTTTCATTACTTTTTACGGTATCGTATCTATATTTAAACAAAATGGCGGCCACACAAGATGACTTGACATCTGAACAAATGGATAAGCTACTCCAATTTCAAGTAAATAATTTGCAAAAATAATATTGTTACTTTTTTCATAAATCTATTTACTTTGTTTTATTGATATATTAATATTTTAATGATTAATTTAGTTCTGACTAAGCATATAAAATAATTTAGATTTAATAGGATTAATTCATTTAGATAATTTTTCATGATTTATATTTAAATTGATATCTGTATTTTGAGTACTTAAGAAGTAAAAAGTTATTTTTTTGGAAAGTTTTATTCATCAGAATCAAATTTCCAACCATAATGCAAATCATACTATAATTATTATCACTACCAACATCATTACTATCATTGCCATTAAACCATTATCATTATCATCATTTCTATAATCATCACTATCATCACCATCACCATTCAGGATTTAACAGGCATTGATGACTTTGAGAGATGTCGAAGTATTCTCACCAGTCATGCCTGGAACCTGGAGGTGATGCTGATGATGATGTACTACTACTACTACTACTTCTACTACAACTACTACTACTACTACTATTACTATTACCACAACTACTACTATTACTACTACTACTACTACTACTACTACTACTACTACTACTACTACTACTACTACTACTACTAGTACTAATACTACTACCATCACCAGTCAGCTGCACACGATCAATTCAACGAACCCAATGTACCACCACCCCCTCCTCCACTCCCACCACAAAGAGAACACAATGTTAATCATAATCCATCTAACCAGAGGTGGGTGGGTGGTGGATTGATAGATGAATGGATGGATGGATGAGTGGGTAGATGAATTGATGGATGGATTGGGCCTCTTCATTAATTATCATTAATTAATTAACTAATGCTAAACTGCATGCATTCAAAAAGGCTGTAATTCATTGTCGCTTCCAATTAAGGGCTCCTTGATGAATTAGTAAATATTGAAAGTAGTTTACATGCAAATAATGAGGGACTAATGAATGGATGGATGGATAAATGTATGATGAATAGATGAATAGATTCATGATAAATGAATGATGGATAGATGAAGGATAAATGGATGATGGATAGATGAAAGATAAATGAATGATGGATAGATGAAGGATAAATGGATGATGGATAGATGAAGGATAAATGAATGATGGATAGATGAAGGATAAATGGATGATGGATAGATGAAGGATAAATGAATGATGGATAGATGAAGGATAAATGAATGATGGATAGATGAAAGATAAATGAATGATGGATAGATGAAGGATAAATGAATGATGGATAGATGAAAGATAAATGGATGATGGATAGATGAAGGATAAATGAATGATGGATAGATGAAAGATAAATGAATGATGGATAGATGAAAGATAAATGGATGATGGATAGATGAAGGATAAATGAATGATGGATAGATGAAAGATAAATGAATGATGGATAGATGAAAGATAAATGAATGATGGATAGATGAAGGATAAATGAATGATGGATAGATGAAAGATAAATGGATGATGGATAGATGAAGGATAAATGAATGATGGATAGATGAAGGATAAATGAATGATGGATAGATGAAGGATAAATGGATGATGGATAGATGAAGGATAAATGAATGATGGATAGATGAAAGATAAATGAATGATGGATAGATGAAGGATAAATGAATGATGGATAGATGAAAGATAAATGGATGATGGATAGATGAAGGATAAATGAATGATGGATAGATGAAAGATAAATGAATGATGGATAGATGAAAGATAAATGGATGATGGATAGATGAAAGATAAATGAATGATGGATAGATGAAGGATAAATGAATGATGGATAGATGAAAGATAAATGGATGATGGATAGATGAAGGATAAATGGATGATGGATAGATGAAGGATAAATGAATGATGGATAGATGAAGGATAAATGAATGATGGATAGATGAAAGATAAATGAATGATGGATAGATGAAGGATAAATGGATGATGGATAGATGAAAGATAAATGAATGATGGATAGATGAAGGATAAATGAATGATGGATAGATGAAAGATAAATGGATGATGGATAGATGAAGGATAAATGAATGATGGATAGATGAAAGATAAATGAATGATGGATAGATGAAAGATAAATGAATGATGGATAGATGAAGGATAAATGAATGATGGATAGATGAAAGATAAATGGATGATGGATAGATGAAGGATAAATGAATGATGGATAGATGAAGGATAAATGAATGATGGATAGATGAAGGATAAATGAATGATGGATAGATGCATGATGGATGGATGGATGAATGCAATCACCCCCTCCCCTTTTTATCCCACCCCCACCCCCTCCTTTCCCCCCACATTCAGAGTCTTTATAGTGCCACGCAGAACACCCCAAAACCGTCCCGACCGATCGTGGTTGACGTGGGGTTGGGAGGTGGTGATAATGATGCCCCTTAGATTCGCTTACTCCACACTATTTAGTGTTATGCGATTTGTGTGTGAGTGGATGGGTGGATGGGTGTGTGAGTGGGTGGGTGGGTGGGTGGGTTGATGGGTGGGTGGGTGGGTTGATGGGTGGGTGGGTGGGTTGATGGGTGTGTGAGTGGGTGGGTGTGTGAGTGGGTGGGTGGGTTGATGGGTGTGTGAGTGGGTGGGTGATTGGATGGGTGTGTGAGTGGGTGGTTGGGTGGATTGGTGTGTGAGTGGATGGGTGTGTGAGTGGGTGGGTGAGTTGATGGGTGTGTGAGTTAGTGGATGCATGGATGGGTGTGTGAGTGGGTGGGTGGATGGGTTGATGGGTGTGTGAGTGGGTTGATGGGTGTGTGAGTGGGTGGGTGGGTTGATGGATGTGTGAGTGGATGGATGGGTAGGTGTATTGATTAGTGGGTGGGTGAAGGGATGGATGGGTGAAAGAGTAGAGAAGAGTTTGAGATGAGAGTGGCTGTATAGAGTACATATGGAAAAATAGATGACATTATTTGAGTTGAGATGGATGGATGGATTGATGTTTAGATGGATTGGAGGGAGGATGAATAAATGGATGGCTATATGAATGGATTGATGGATGGATGGATGAATAAATAAATGGATGGATAGATTTCATGTTTTCAATCCCCCATCCAGTCTACCTCTTTCGATCTCGACCCCCCATGGGTGAGTTATTAAAATGAGGATGATGATGATGATGATGCTGCTGTTGATGATGATGATGATGCTGTTGATGATGATGATAATGATGATTCTTAGAGTCATGGCGAAGCATTTCCACAATTTTGAGGCTTTAAAAACATTGTCGGTGAATTGAGAGCTTTGACTCTGGTGCATTGGGAATGTGTTTCAGGCCGAAAAATAAAAATTCTATTTTGAGAGCTTTTTGAGTGGCGGAAACTGACTGACAGACAATACAATGCAATGCAATACAATACAATGCAATAAAATGCAATACAATGCAATACAATACAATGCAATAAAATGCAATACAATGCAATACAATACAATGCAATACAATACAATACAATGCAATACAGTTAAATACAATACAATACAATTAAATACAATACAATACAACGACGATTAAGATTATCGTGGCGTAAACCCGGACGGGCTTCAAGACCACGTATGAAAAAGTCCGATAATTTAGTTTTTTTCGGCAAATTGTCTCCTGAAGGACATTCTCAGTTGAGGTAGGTTTCCAATGCCCTGAAGGACATTCTCAGTTAAGGTAGGTTTCCAATGCCCTGAAGGACATTCTCAGTTGAGGTAGGTTTCCAATGCCCTGAAGGAAATTCTCAGTTAAGGTAGGTTTCCAATGCCCTGAAAGACATTCTCAGTTGAGGTAGGTTTCCAATGCCCTGAAGGACATTCTCAGTTGAGGTAGGTTTCCAATGCCCTGAAGGACATTCTCAGTTGAGGTAGGTTTCCAATGCCCTGAAAGACATTCTCAGTTGAGGTAGGTTTCCAATGCCCTGAAGGACATTCTCAGTTAAGGTAGGTTTCCAATGCCCTGAAAGACATTCTCAGTTGAGGTAGGTTTCCAATGCCCTGAAGGACATTCTCAGTTGAGGTAGGTTTCCAATGCCCTAAAGGACATTCTCAGTTGAGGTAGGTTTCCAATGCCCTGAAGGACATTCTCAGTTGAGGTAGGTTTTCAATGCCCTGAAAGACATTCTCAGTTGAGGTAGGTTTCCAATGCCCTGAAAGACATTCTCAGTTGAGGTAGGTTTCCAATGCCCTAAAGGACATTCTCAGTTGAGGTAGGTTTCCAATGCCCTGAAGGACATTCTCAGTTGAGGTAGGTTTCCAATGCCCTGAAAGACATTCTCAGTTGATGTAAGTTTCCAATGCCCTGAAGGACATTCTCAGTTGAGGTAGGTTTCCAATGCCCTGAAAGACATTCTCAGTTGAGGTAGGTTTCCAATGCCCTGAAAGACATTCTCAGTTGAGGTAGGTTTCAAATGCCCTGAAGGACATTCTCAGTTGAGGTAGGTTTCCAATGCCCTGAAGGACATTCTCAGTTGAGGTAGGTTTCCAATGCCCTGAAAGACATTCTCAGTTGAGGTAGGTTTCCAATGCCCTGAAGGACATTCTCAGTTGAGGTAGGTTTCCAATGCCCTGAAAGACATTCTCAGTTGAGGTAGGTTTCCAATGCCCTGAAGGACATTCTCAGTTGAGGTAGGTTTCCAATGCCCTGAAAGACATTCTCAGTTGAGGTAGGTTTCCAATGCCCTGAAGGACATTCTCAGTTGAGGTAGGTTTCCAATGTCCTGAAGGACATTCTCAGTTGAGGTAGGTTTCCAATGCCCTGGAAGACATTCTCAGTTGAGGTAGGTTTCCAATGCCCTGAAAGACATTCTCAGTTGAGGTAGGTTTCCAATGCCCTGAAAGAAATTAGAGCTTCCAGTTTACGAGTTGGAAAATAATTTTTTGTTGTGAAGACGTCATCAAAAACGGACGAATCTCAAAAACCGTGAATTAAGATAATTAACATATAGCGAAGTACAGTCGCTCTTTCTGCCCTGTTTTCCTGCAAAGACGGACTGTAATTCCCTATGACTAAGGACTTTATATCAAACATGCTCATTTACTGGCTAAGTCCGTTATGAACTAATATGTTTTTTCAATTAAGTTTTTTTAAATATTCATTTTTTTTAATGAATTCTGTTCTTATAGTAATATTTATACGAATAAATGACGCATTTAAAAAATATTCAAAAATATATGTTAAAAGTGTATTCATACTATATGTATAAAAGCTAATAAGGTGGTGACTTTTTCAAAAAATCAACTAGATGTTAATACTTATTCAGTACAAATTCTGTTAATTCTTATAAGTACCTATTTAGTACAAATTATGTTAATACTTATAAGTACTTATTTAGTACAAATTATGTTAATACTTATAAGTACTTATTCAGTACAAATGGCCCTCGTTCAGTGAGCAGAAGGGGTGAATTGGACGTGTCCGAATTCATAGGTACGTTCGAGAAGCAGTACGGATCGGAACACCCCACCTTCTTCCCAGGCTCTTACAGCCAGGTGTGTCTGTGTGTCTGTGTCTGTGTGTGTGTGTGTGTGTGTGTGTGTGTGTGTGTGTGTGTGTGTGTGTGTGTGTGTGTGTGTGTGTGTGTGTGTATGTGTGTTTTGTTGGTTTGTAATCGTAGTCATATCGACCACAATCATCGCCCTGACCATCATCATCATCACCATCATCACCACAACCATCATCACCACCACCACCATCATCATCATCACCACCACTTGAATTGAACACTAGGCGCTAGATGAAGCGAAGAAGAGCTTACGTTTCATGCTGGTGTACCTCCACTCGCCGTCGCATCAAGACGTGCCTGCCTTTGTCAGGTGGGTTCCATCCATCCATCCATCCATCCATCCATCCATTCATCCATCCATCCATCCCTTTCATGCATCCATCCAATTCTCCATCTATCCATCCATCCATCTATCCATCCATCTATAAATCCATCCATCCATCCATCCATCTATAAATCCATCCATCCATCTATAAATCCATCCATCCATCTATCTATTTATTCTTCATCCATCCATCCATCCATCCATCCATCTTCCTATCCACCCATCTATTTATTCTTCATCCATCAATCCATCTTTCTATCCATCCATCCATCCATCCTCTCCACTCATCCTTCCACCCTCCCATCCATCCATCCATGCATCCTCCCATTCATCCATCCATCCATCTATCCATCCATCTGTCCATCCATCCATCCATCCATCTATCCATCCATCTATCCATCCATCTGTCCATCCATCCATCCATCCATCTATCCATCCATCTATCCATCCATCCATCCTTCCACCCTCCCATCCATCCATCCATCCATCCATCCATCCATCTATCCATCCATCCATCCATCCATCCATCTTTTATTCTCCATCCATCCATCTTTTATTCTCCATCCATCCATCTTTTATTCTTCATCCATCCATCTTTTATTCTCCATCCATCCATCTTTTATTCTCCATCCATCCATCTTTTATTCTTCATCCATCCATCTTTTATTCTCCATCCATCCATCTTTTATTCTCCATCCATCCATCTTTTATTCTTCATCCATCCATCTTTTATTCTTCATCCATCCATCTTTTATTCTCCATCCATCCATCTTTTATTCTCCATCCATCCATCTTTTATTCTCCATCCATCCATCTTTTATTCTTCATCCATCCATCTTTTATTCTTCATCCATCCATCTTTTATTCTTCATCCATCCATCTTTTATTCTCCATCCATCCATCTTTTATTCTCCATCCATCCATCTTTTATTCTTCATCCATCCATCTTTTATTCTTCATCCATCCATCTTTTATTCTCCATCCATCCATCTTTTATTCTTCATCCATCCATCTTTTATTCTTCATCCATCCATCTTTTATTCTTCATCCATCCATCTTTTATTCTCCCTCCATCCATCTTTTATTCTTCATCCATCCATCTTTTATTCTCCATCCATCCATCTTTTATTCTCCATCCATCCATCTTTTATTCTTCATCCATCCATCTTTTATTCTCCATCCATCCATCTTTTATTCTCCATCCATCCATCTTTTATTCTCCATCCATCCATCTTTTATTCTTCATCCATCCATCTTTTATTCTTCATCCATCCATCTTTTATTCTCCATCCATCCATCTTTTATTCTCCATCCATCCATCTTTTATTCTCCATCCATCCATCTTTTATTCTCCATCCATCCATCTTTTATTCTCCATCCATCCATCTTTTATTCTCCATCCATCCATCTTTTATTCTTCATCCATCCATCTTTTATTCTCCATCCATCCATCTTTTATTCTCCATCCATCCATCTTTTATTCTTCATCCATCCATCTT
>OX030971.1:2435342-2445342 GCA_943735955.1 Piscicola geometra | reverse complement strand
ACTACTACTACTACCACTACTACTACTACTACTACTACTACTACTACTACTACTACTACCACTACTACTACTACTACTACCACTACTACTACTACTACTACTACTACCACTACTACTACTACTACCTCTACTACTACTACTACTACTACTACTACTACTACTACTACTACTACTACTACTACTACTACTACTACTACCACCACCACGACAGAGACGACAACAACACATAGAGAAACTGAAGGAGGTCCTTCGTGATAGACTGCCATCAGAGCCCGATCCCAGCCACCACGATTCTATCAGGGTGAGGTGGTGTGATGATGATTGTAGTAGTGGTGGTGGTAGTAGTAGTAGGATTAGTAGTAGTAGTAGTAGTAGTAGTAGTAGTAGTAGTAGTAGTAGTAGAAGTAGTAGTGGTGGTTGTAGTAGTAGCAGTAGTAGTAGTAGTAGAAGTAGTAGTGGTGGTTGTAGTAGTAGTAGTAGTAGTATCATCATCATCATCTCCAGGTCTTATTCAAGTTGCCAACGGGAAAGAGGTTGGAAAGAAGTTTCAGGAAAGGAGAGAGCTTGCAGGTGATCATGATAATGATCTTCTTTTTTCATTCATTCAGCCATCCATCCATCATGCATCCATTCATCTATCTATCTATCCACCCACTCACCTATGCATTCATCCACGATCCATCCATTCATCCACAAACCCCCCATCCATTCATCTATTCATCCTCCCATCCATCAACCCACCCTTTCCATTCATCCATCCCTCAACCTATCCAACCACGACCCATGCATCTCTATTCATCCATAACCAAGCCTCCCATCCATCCATCCATCTACAACCACACATCCCATCCATCCATCCGTCCACAACCACACATCCCATCCATCTCTATTCACCCACCCATCCATTCATCTACCCATCCATCCATCCATCTACATCCATCCATCCATCCATCCATTCATCCATCCATCCACCCATCCATCCATCCACCCATCCATTCATCCATCCACTCATCCATCCATCTCCATCCATCCATCCATTCATCCATCCATCCATCCATCCATCCATCTCCATCCATCCATCCATCTACATCCATCCATCTCCATCCATCCATCCATCCATCCATCCATCCATCTACATCCATCCATCTCCATCCATCCATCCATCCACCCATCCATCTACCCATCCATCCACCCATCCATCCATCTACATCCATCCATCTCCATCCATCCATCCACCCATCCATCTACCCATCCATTCATCCATCCACCCACCCATCCATCCATCCATCCACTCATCCATCTACATCCATCCACTCATCCATCCATCCATCCATCCACCCATCCATTCATCCATCCATCCACCCACCCATCCATCCATCCATCCACTCATCCATCTACATCCATCCATCCATCCATCCATCCACCCATCCATCCATCCATCCATCCATCCATCCATCCACCCATCCATCCATTCATCCATCCATCCATCCATCCATCCATCCATTCATCCATCCATCCAGTACCTCTACGACTTCCTCCTCATCCACGAATCTTGTCCGGACAACTTTGAACTCTTCACTCCCCACCCCCGCCAAGCCATCCCCTCCTTCAACCACCTCCAACACCTCCTCTCCATCCTTGCCGCTGCTGCTGCTGCTGCTGGTGGTGGTGGTGTTGCTGATAGTAGTAGTGGTGGTGGTGGTGCTGATGATGATAGTAGTGATGGTGGTGGGGGTGTTAGTGGTGGTCGTGCTTGTGGTATTAGTGTTGCTGGTGCTCTTGGTAATAGTAGCAGCGCCACTACCACTACTACTAGTACTACTAGTACTAGTATTAGTGGTAGTGGTAGTTGTAGTAGTAGTAGTAGTAGTAGTAGTAGGAGGGAAGGGGTGGTGGTGGACGTGGAGGCGACGGTGGGGGCGGTGGAGGTGAGGGTGGCACTCAAACAAATCCCGACGTTCGAGGCGTTCGGAATCCACAAGGCGCAGATGCTGCATGTGCACGACGTGGATAGTTGAGTGGTGCTGATGATGATGATGATGGGGGAGGTGATGATGATGATGGTGGTGGGGATGATGGGGGTGGTGGTGATGATGGGGGTGGTGGGGATGATGGTGGTGGTGATGGTGTTTGTGATGGTGGTGGTGATGGTGGGGGTGATGGTGGTGGTGATGGTGGGGGTGATGGTGGTGATGATGGTGGTGGTGGTAATGGGGATGGTGATGATGAGGATGGTGATGGGGGTGGTGATGATGGTGATGGTGGTGGTGATGATGGTTAAATGGTTCTGATAATGATGATGATGGTTGGGGGAGGGGTGGTGATAGTGGAGGGATGATGATGATTGATGATGGTTGTGGTTATGGAGATGGTGATTATTATGGCTGGTGATAATGATGGTAGATAGATGGATGGATGCATGAATGCATGGATGGATGTATGCATGCATGGATGGAAGGACGAATAGACGGGTTCGACATTCGTTTTCACTGACCGACTACTACAACATCAATAAAAGCTACCATTATTTTGCATTAGAGGTGTGGTGGTGTCCGAATACCCGGAATAGTCCAATTGAAGGTTCGGTCCGTTTATTTAGTTGTATGGAAAGTTGTTTAGACCGTTTTTTTATCCTGTTTGTTATATTATTTTTGTTATTATTGTTGTTATTTTATTATTATCATTATTGTTGTTCTATTATTATTGTTATTTTATAATTATTTTTATATTTTTATTATTGGTAGAATATTTTTATTGTTTTAATTTTATACATTTGTATAATTAATATATTTAAATCTCATTTGTTTCTAATTTTTAGAGATTTTATCCTTATTTTTAAATATATATAATGATTTATATTTTATTTTTATTAATAAAATTGTATTTTAATTAATATTTTAAGGATTATTTTGGATTATTATTTGTACAAATAATATTTCATTTGTATGAATATTTGTTCAGTCGCTTCTTGCATTCTTTTCAATGCGTTTCATGTGAAAACAAACTTTTATTTCTAGAGGCTGTCAAAATTATCTTTTTAATTTCTTATTACCATGCATTTCAATTATAATTATTCCTATTATTATAATTATCATTTTTATTAATATAACTATTTTGTTAAAATATTAGTGTTTTTAATTTGATTTATTAGAAGCGTTTAAATTTATAATTAATTTAGTTATCATTATCAACAATCCCTTGTTACTGCACAGAAGTTCCAATTATCATCATCATTAGTATCCTTAATTATATTCAATTAAGTTTCTTTGGATTACTTTTAATTATTTAACTTTTTTAATGACAGTTAAACCAACGATAAGTGGTCCTAGCTTCGAGTGCAACCAATTCCCTAGTAGCCCATAGGCAAAAATGAAAATATGCAGCCTAAGTGGCCTGGAAGCCCGTTCGGGTTGTACGCCACTATAATAATGCTCTCTTTAATAAGAAAAATTATAATTAATGAGGAAAGATATTGTCTACTTATCGCTGTTTATAGTCTACTTGAGGAGTTGCGCAAATAAAAGTTTGTACTTTCTGAGGTTTCAGCACTTCAAGGCGAAGTTAATTTTATTAAAGATCTTTATTCTATATTTTGGGAAAAATACTTTAGTATTGATATAGTTTAATTTACTCAAGTCCATTAAATTTCAACTTTAAGTCCGTTTAACGCTCATTACGCACCCCTTTCCAAAAATCTGTTTAAATAAAACTGAAAACCAAACAGAACGATTCATTCGGTAAAAGAAAGTCTTTTGTAAAATTTATTTTACATTTTTTCATTTATGAATCAATTCAAAGTAACGAGTTTACCTTTATAATAATATGATATTATTATGAATTTACTATTTTTCTGCATTTTAATGAGTTTTTCTTTTTTTAAAATAATTTTGAAATATTATTATAAAGAGAAAATTGAATTAGCGAACAATCCATCCAGAGCCAAGTTAATTCCATGGGAAGCCTTGTGTTTCTAGAAGGAAATCCTGAAACATTTTCTATTTTTTTTCATAATCGAATATAATACAATACGAAAAAGATTTAAAAGAGGACAAAACAAAAGTTGCAGTTGCTATGGCATTCTGAGACTTACACACGGAGAAGAGGTACGCCACAGTCGAAAGGGTCCAGAATGCACGCTGGAAAGGTCCTGCTCGAGTGTTGTGTGCAGTTCATTGACAATGCTTTTGAAGGGGGACAGTGAATTGTGCCTCATTAACCTCTTATGAAAACTGCAAACTAACTCTTAAAATTATGAAGTGGGAGATTTAATTTATCCTCATTTACTTGGAATGACGGTCCCGGAAATTACATTTAAATCATAGTTGTAATCGTCGTAATAATCATCCTTATAATCGTCATAATAATCAGGATCATGATCTGTGAAATAGAACACAAATAAATAGATTGTTTAGTAGTAGTAGTAGTAGTAGTAGTAGTAGTAGTAGTAGTAGTAGTAGTAGTAGTAGTAGTAGTAGTAGTAGTAGTAGTAGTAGTAGTAGTAGTAGTATTAGCTCACTTTCAAAAACCTTGACTTCGTACACCTTCACATTAAGTTCCTCGAACCAAATCGCAATATACTGAAATAACCTGCGGGGATGCTCAGATGGTAGACGTCGGACTTGCGACTCGAAGGTTGTTTGTTCGAAACCCTAACGAGCAACCGTGAACTATCATATACCTAGTGTATATGATGCGGTGTTTGCGACGTATGCATTGAGAGATGTATACGTCGTGTGGAGTGGCGTCTCTGGCGCATAAGAACCATGGTTCTCAGAACCATTGTAACATGGTCTGCGTCTGTCAGGCCATGAATAAACCAGACCATTAAAAAAAGTAAAAACCTTTCATTCCGCTCTTCAATTCGTATCACAACTTTTGACTTTTGAGCGTTTATAGAGTGGTCGACTTTGAGAGTTCCGAAGGCGACATTCCGTCCCCCGATCGAGCCCGAAACAGAAACCTTCACTGGCCTGATTCTGGAGGAAGCCGTGAAATAAAAATGGAGGCGTTTGTTTAAATGGTGCCTTAATTATATGTTCCGGGAAGTACTCACGGAAAATATAATGTTATGTTCAGTGAAAGGTTCACGGAAAATATAACGTTATTCTCAGTGAGAGTTTCACGAAACACAACATCTTGCCATGTGAAGCACTTACGAGTATGAAAACAAGTACAAGATGATGTAGTCAACTGTGAGATTCCTTCCTAAATCGATCTCAATTTGCCACTGAAATGTTCTCAAATCTGAATTTTTTACATCCCAAAATGTATCCAAGTTTCCATCCACTACAACTCCACAATCCATTTCATCGTTGTTGCATTTCACCGTTTTATTGTAAGCGATGTTCGATTCTGTGTGTGTGTGTGTGTGTGTGTGTGTGTGTGTGTGTGTGTGTGTGTGTGTGTGTGTGTGTGTGTGTGTGTGTGTGTGTGTGTGTGCAAGTGTGCAAGTGTGTGTTTGTGTGTGTGTGTGTGTTTATATTTTCACAGCATTAATTGAAACTTACTTAAGACCTCTTTTTTATCTTCTTTTGTGACGGGTAATTCCGTTAATATGTAATTGTTAGTTTGAGCGATGGAGAGGAAGAAAAGGAGAAAGTGAAGGCAGAAGTGACGGCAGTGGAGGATGGACTGCATTGCTTTCTCTAAGTGATGTTTCATATTATTCGTTTCCGATGCATTTAAACATGCTTTCACATTACGAGATGATGTTTTAAAAAACTAAAAACTTAATAGTTTAAACTTTTTGTTTTGAAATGATGTTTTATTTCGAAGACGTCATAAGAAACGTTGTTTCCAAAACAAAGCATAAATAACACGACACAGCGCAGTATCAATTTGTATTACCTTTCACTGTAGTTATCCTTTCCGCACTGGGAGAAGTACCCAAAACACCATGTATAAGACGCACTTTTTCTTCTTATTTTTGCTTTTAACGCAAATTTTAATTTCTTTGCATCAATGAAAGGATGGCTACTTTCCTTCTGTTTCTTTATTTATTTACTTCTAGCTTCTGGCATTGGTAACAGGTGCGTCTTATACATGGTGTTTCACGGTGGTGCCAATGCATTTTCCACCAAGAAGCTGTGTGTTTGAAGGTGCAAGAGGGGTCATAGCGTGAGAGGATGATGGTAATAAAAGTGATGGTTGTAGTAGTAGTAGTTAAGAGGGTGTTGATAGTAGTAGTAGTATTCATTAATATTATTTATTTAATACTTTTTTGGGTTTATTCAGATCTGCCCTCATTTAGAACCCGTTTCATATTCAATATGCGGGCATTCGGTCTTGAAGGGAAGTTGCAGCACACACGAGTGTCGTCGTGGTGGAGGAGGTTGAGTAGGAGGAAGAAAAGTCTTCAGGCGGTTTTTTGAACTCAGAAAAGATTTTGTTCTTTTTAGGCAGAATGAACACTAAAAACTCATGTGTGAACTATTCCGATTCCAAAGTGGATGTGTCACTTAGCCGTGCTGTGTGGCGTAACTGACTATCTCACCCAGCTGAATCAGAAGCTGCAGTGATGATTGTGATGATGTTGATGAATAAATAGCGGTATAATACCAGGAGATTGGAAAAAAGAGGAAATAATACCAATATTTAAAAAAGGAGATAAAAAAGAGGTATCAAATTATAGGCCAGTTAGTTTAACTAGTATAACCTGTAAAATAATGGAAAAAGTAATAAGAAAAAAAATAGAACAACATATGAATTTAAATGATTTATTTAGCAAAAGACAATATGGTTTTATTGGAGAACGGTCGACTTCATTACAACTACTAATGGTTATGGATAATTGGACTAGTATTTTAGACAAAGGAGGGGTAATCGATGTTATTTACACTGATTTTATGAAAGCATTTGATAAGGTACCGCATAAAAAATTAATATATAAATTAGAAAATTATGGAATTGGTTATAAAACATGCAGGTGGATAAGTAATTTTCTAAATGATAGGGTACAGAGAGTTAATGTTAATGGTCTTAAATCACAATGGGTAAAAGTAAAAAGTGGCATTCTCCAAGGATCAGTCTTGGGTCTATTATTATTTGTTTTATTTATCAACGATCTGCCAGAGAGAGTGAGTTCAAATATATTTATGTACGCTGATGATTGTAAAATATATCAACAAATTAATGAAATAGAGGACCAAACAAGGCTACAAGAAGATATAAACAAAGTAGTGGAATGGAGTGTACAATGGGACCTGAGACTTCATCCGCATAAATGTAAACTATTGCAGTTATACAGAAATAAAAAGGAAGAAAGAGTTTATTCTATGCAGGATTATGAAGGAAGTCAGGTAGTTTTAGAAAGTATAGAGTATGAAAAAGACCTTGGTGTAATTATAGACAAGAATATAAAATTCCATATTCACATACAAAAACAAGTAAATAAAGCTAACCAATTATTAGGGCTAATAAGAAGAACGTTTAAATTTATTGATACAAAAACATTTAGATTATTATTCAAAGGTATAGTTAGGCCCCATCTAGAATACCTTAGCAGTGTGTGGAGTCCTTCGTTGAAGAATCAGATTGATTGCATAGAAGGTGTACAAAGGAGGGCTACAAAAATGCTACCTGGACTAAAAGACAAGACGTACAACGATAGACTTAAAGTAATTAAGTTACCAACATTAAAATACCGAAGACTTCGAGGGGACATGATCGAAACCTATAAAATACTTAATAATAAATATGATAGTAAAATAACGGAAGATATTTTCACACTTAATACAAGGCAATCAAGAGGAAATTCACTACAATTATCCAAAAAACAGTGCTAAAAGAATACAAGAAAATTTTTTTTTTACTCATAGAGTGGTAACAGTCTGGAATAGCTTGCCTGATGAGATCGTAAAAGCTGAAAATACATATAAATTTAAAAGAAAATTAGATAAATACTGGGAAAACCATCCCATGATGTACAACTATAAGTGCGACTATGACATAATAGTAAAAATTAATTCAAATACATAAACATAAATATATATTTATTTATTATTATTATTTTTATAACCATTATAGAGGTCAAAAGATCTGCGTGGTTTTAGCTCCCTAAACTAAAAAACTAAACTAAAAAATGATGATGTTGATGATTTTGATGATGATGATGATTTTGATGTTGATGATGATGATGATTTTGATGATGATGATGATTTTGATATTGTTGATGATGATGATGATGATGATGATGATGATGATGATGAGAATGGTTATGATGATGATGATGGTGATGATGATGATTGGGTCGATTTTGTGTGGTTCAATGTCGTTCGGGTTCATTGGATTTTAGTTCAGTCAACTTTATTTGGGTTGGACGAGGAATTTATTTGCGAATCTGGTGCAGAACTCAGAAGATCAAATAATTCAAATTGTTCAAATGGGTTTGACTTGAGCGAGCGTCATCGGGACAGAAGCGGTCTGTCCCGATGAAAGCGGCAAGTAGAACTTGTTCGTCAGACGTTTCAATCGTTGAGTCTCGTTCATAAAATTGAAGAAGAAGAGAAGTAAAGCTGGCGACTCTTTCTTTGGTTTCACAGCAGATGCTACATTAGTTTTTTATGTACAAATAATGAGAGTAGTGTTACTGCCTGTATCTGGAGTTTTTTTAATAACAGTGAGATTTTTTGAGTGTGGAAAGGTAAGCGTGATGGGGATTGCAAGGCCATTGTGGGCATGTCCTATGTCACACATAGGCTATGTGTGTTGTAGTAGGTCTTGTGATGGTGGTGGTAATGATGATTAAGGTGTGTGTGTGTGTGTGTGTGTGTGTGTGTGTGTGTGTGTGTGTGTGTGTGTGTGTGTGTGTGTGTGTGTGTGTGTGTGTGTGTGTGTGTGTGTGTGTGTGTGTGTGTGTGTGTGTGTGTGTGTGTGTGTATATATGTGTGTGTGTGTGTGTGTGTGTGTGTGTGTGTGTGTGTGTGTGTGTGTGTGTGTGTGTGTGTGTGTGTGTGTGTGTGTGTGTGTGTGTGTGTGTGTGTGTGCTACATTAGTTTCTTATGTACCTAAATCATTATATATTATATGTATATGGTTGAAACCAGTAAGTTAAAGGTAGAAAAAGTGAAAAGAAGGCAGATTTGTAAGTGCTAAGAGCAGAACTATATGAATATACAGCCAACCGTGAGCTATCATATACCTCGTGTATATGATGCGGTGTTTCACGACTTATGTCGTGTGAGTGGCGCTTCAGTTGCGTGCCCGGGCGCTATACAAAACTGTATTTATTATTTATTTATTTAATACAGTAATACTATGAAACTATATATAAATGAGTAGAACTGTGTGGGGGAGACTTGGATGATAAAGTAACATGGAACTCACTCCCAATCACCCAGTACTTCCAACTCATCAGCCAGTACTTCCAACTCATCAGCCAGTACTTCCAAGTCCTCAGCCAGGACGGGCAGTCGTTTGCGCTGCAGAATGCATTCAAAACAAAACTGTTCAACGTAGTCGAAAATGTTTCAACTCATTACTGAATGTTCAAATTGCTAATTTTGTGTTTGTGAAACAATTTGTCAAAATATTTCACTTGAGCTTTTCAATTCGTGTTGTTTCAATTCATGGTCCTTTCGACCCACCCTGTTACCAACGTTACTCACGTTCCAAAAATGCTGTCAAGCCGAAACTATAAAGAATATTTTACATTTGAAAACGTCTTAGGTTGCACATACGAAACATCAAGTTTCATTGCGATACGATTAATTGCAATGAAATTCAATTTGCTGTGTTTGAGTTTCGTCGCTTTTGATGACGTCTTCATAACAACTCGTAGTTTGGAAACTTAAATCATTTAAGTTAAATGCTTTAAAAAATGTTGATTTAAATGTAAAGTTTCAATGCATTGAAACCTACTTCAAGTTGAAACATGTCTTGAAACTACTAACATAAAACGTCATTTGGAGACAGCAATGCAGTCCATCCTCCACTGCCTCTGTCTTTACTTCCTCCTCTCCTTCCTCTCCATCGGCCATTGTGACATTTACTCATTTCTCTT
>OX030971.1:2422842-2425342 GCA_943735955.1 Piscicola geometra | reverse complement strand
ATATTATATATATTATAATATATATATTATATTATATATATTATATATATTCTATTAAATTTATTATACTATATATTAAATGTATTATATTATATATATATATATATTATATATATATTATATTATATATATTATATTAAATTTAATATACTATATATTAAATGTATTATATTATATATATATATTATAAATATACTATATTATAAATAATATATATTGAGTTTTTTTATTCTCTGCATTGCAAAGCTTTTGAGGATGAAAACTTAGGGAAGAGAGAGTGAGTCTTATAAATAGTTCGGTAAATAAATTTAATTAATAAATGTTATTTAACACAATATTAATTAAAATATAATTTATTTTAGAAACATGATTAATGTTGAAATATGAATGATTATGATAATGATGATGGTAATTGTGGTGGAGATGATGATGATTGGGTTGATGTTGATGATAATGATGAATATGACGGTGATGATGATGATCTCACAGTTAGAGATGCGATAGAGATAGACTATGGAGAAGGCGACCACTAGCAAAGTCTCTGTAAGCATCACCTGCTCATCGTCATCATCATCACAATCACCACCACCACAATCATCACCACCACTACCACCACCACAGCCATAATCACCATCATCATCATCTTCTTCATCATCATAATCACCACCATCATCATCATCATCATCATTTTCATCACCACCATTATCATCATCATCACCAGGACGGGAAAGATGCATATAATGGGCTCTCTGGACAACCAGCCACTCATGTGTTTGAAAAGACATTGCATTTCCTATGTGTGTGTGTGTGTGTGTATGTGTGTGTTTGTTTGTGTGTGAGTGTGTGTGTCGTGTGTGTGTGTGTTTGTTTGTGTGTGAGTGTGTGTGTCGTGTGTGTGTCGTGTGTGTGTGTGTGTGTGTGTGTGTATGTGAGTTTGTATGTGTGAGTTTATATGTGTGTGTGTCGTGTGTGGGTGTGGGAGTGTGTGGGTGTGTGTTTGTGTGTGCGATCGTTGTTGGGTGTTGATATAATGACAAAGGTGATAACGATTTTGATATTGCTGATTATGATTATGAGATTCTATCATCATTATCATAATAAAATTAATAAAATATATTTTTAATAAATAATCATTATGACAACAACACCAACGAAGTTGATCCGAGGCAGGTAGTAGAGGTAGAGCAGGAAGACGATGATCTGCGTGGAATGGAGATAATCAAATTATTTAGATTATAATTTAAATAATAATATAATTATAAAAATCAAGTATGATTACTTTTTTTTTATGAAAATTGGAATAATAATAATTTAAACTTCATCATCATTATCATCATCAGCATCATCATCATCATCATCACCACCACCTACCAAGAAAGCCGTGAAAATGGACGATAAAACGACCGCCTTGGTGTTGAGACTCTCGCGGTACTGAACCCTGTTTTCGTGATCGTTATCAGCACCATCATCATAATCATCAGCACCAGCATCATTATCATCTTCCCCGCCCCCACCATCATCATCATCAGAACTCACCAAAAGAATATGATAAAGAATAGTATAGAGATATTGGTGGTGAAGAAGACCACCCCCATCATCATCACCATCGTCACTCCATCCCCATCATCATCATCACCGCCCATCCTTCTATCATCATCATCACCCCTCTCCACCATCATCATCAACACCCCCCCCCCCCATCATCATCATCACCCTCCACCATCATCATCATCACCGCCCATCCCCCCATCATCATCAACACCCCCCACCATCATCATCATCAACGCCCCCCACCATCATCCTCATCACCCCCCCCCTCCACCATTATCATCATCACCCTCCACCATCATCATCATCAGGACTCACCAAAAGAATATGATGAAGGTAAGGATGGAGATGTTGGTGGTGAAGAGGATGGTGTAGGTGTTGTTGAGTGGGTGGAAGATGATAGTCCATAAGAGGAGTAAAGAGAAGGCTGTGGTGATGATGATGATGATGGTGATGATGAAGGGTGGTGGTGGTGATGATGGGTGGTGGTGGTGATGATGATGGGGGATGGTGAAGATAAGGCGAGTGATGATGATGATGGTGATAAGAGGGGTATTGATGATGATGATGAGATAAGGTGCTGTTGAGTGGGTGGAAGATGATTGTCCAGAGAATAAGTAAAGGGAAGGCCGTGGTGATGATGATGATGATGGAGCTGGATGGTGATGATGATGATGGGGGAACTGGATGGTGATGATGATGATGGGGGAACTGGATGGTGATGATGATGATGGGGGGCATGGGGGTCATGAAGATAATAATTATAACAAGACGAGCATTATTATAGTGGCGTATAACCCGAACGGGCTTCCAGGCCACTTAGGCTGCATATTTTCATTTGCGCCTTTGGGTTACTAGGGCATTGGTTGCACTTGAACCTAGGACCTTTCATTATTGGTCAAGCCGAGAGTCGTTACCGACTCAGCTACCCGTTCGAAGATTAAGGGGTATT
>OX030971.1:2410342-2415342 GCA_943735955.1 Piscicola geometra | reverse complement strand
CATCCATCCATCCATCCATGCATGCATCCATCCATCCATCCATTCATCCATCCATCCATCCATCCATTCATCAATCCATCCATGCATCCATCCATCCATCCATCCATGCATCCATCCATCCATCCATCCATCCATCCATGCATCCATGCATCCATCCATTCATGCATCCATCCATCCATCCATTCATCCATCCATCCATCCATCCATGCATCCATCCATCCATCCATTCATCCATCCATCCATCCATTCATCTATCCATCCATCCATGCATCCATCCATCCATCCATGCATCCATCCATCCATCCATCCATCCATCCATCCATGCATCCATCCAGTTTCCTCCAAGTTATGTGACATCAGCCTTTTTCCAAAGAAGAGAAGTTAACAAGAGCAAAAGCATGGGTGATGATGATGATGATGGTGGTGGTGGTGATGATAATGATGATGATGATGATGATGATGATTGGGATGATGGTGATGATGATGTTTGATATTGATGTAGTTTTATAACTTTGAATCGTGTAGAACTTTAAAAAATGTTACAACTTATCATTATGAATATTATTATCATCATCATCACAACCACCACCACCATCACCACCACTATCAACAACAGGTATGAACAACAACAACAACAGTAACAACAACAAACCATGGCGCCTAAATCGCCAAGCATCTCCACCCAACAACAACAACAACCACTTTTCTCAACAACAACAACAACAGTTCCATCAACCAGCCAACCACCACTCCATCAACCAAACCATCATCAACCAACTCTCAGCCCGGAACCCATCCCTCAACCAAACCTTCATCAACCAATTGGCGTTAAGCCAGCACAAATTCAACCAATCATTGAAGGCTCCCAACCCAGCTGCAACCAATAAAATCGCAGATAGCGGAATGGGCGGAGACGTGAAGAGCCAATCAGAATTAAGCTCGTTTATTTCCGGGGCTAATCACCCAATCAGCAACCAGCCACGCGGGGTTAGTAAGGTACAGTCAACCAATGAGATCACAGAGAAATCAAATGGTGGTGGTGGTGGACTTGGTCAAGATAATAACCTAAGATTCTCCAAGTCTGAACCAATTAACATCAACAACAACCACAATAATAAGGGTAATTATAATAATATTAACAATAACAACAATAAAAATAACCATAATAATAATAATGATGATGATAACGATGATGATACCAACAAAGATAATAAAAATAATAAAGATAAAGCTGATTATAACATTAACAACAACACCAACAACAACAAAAGAAGTATCACAAACAACATTAACAACATCAACAACAACAACATCAACAACGTCAACAACACTAGTGTCGAAAAACCACTGGATGAAAAGAGATTTTCAACAGAAACAAAGTATTATAATTAATATTATCATCATCATCATCATCAGTATTATTAATTTTATTTTTCCATTATCATAATTACCCGTATTTTATTTATTATAATATTAATTAAAAATTAATTTTTTTTCACAATTCACAGTGGTGATCAACCTCAACAACAACCACAACAACTGCAAGACTTTAATTACATTTACACCGACTACGACATAGAACTACTGCAGCAACAACAATTCTACAGGTTTTTATAATGATTTTAACAATTTAATTATCATTATTATTATTCTTTTCCTAATTATTGTGATTATGAATATTTTAATTATTTTCATTTTAATTTAAATATTCGATTATTTATAATGATAAGCAGTAATTATAACTTATAATATTTGTTTGTCACCAGTGAAGACAACAACAACTCTGTTTACTATGACGGTGTCTACTACTATAATCAAGACCTATGCGACTACAACAACGATAATACTAATAACAACAACAACTACAACAACAACAACAGCAACTACAAACCAACATACAACACATACGAACACAACAACAACAGCAACAACTACAACTACAAAAGAACACCGGTAACATCAACAACGACCACAGCATCAACAAACAAAAAAAGATACAACAACAACAACAACGGCAACGGCAACAACCACTACAACCACAACCACCACAACATCAACTATTCAAATGTTAGTGTTGCCTTCCGCGAGAGAAAGGCCATAAGGAGGGAGTTCCAGAACATGTTGAGGGAAAAGGAAGAACAGAAAAGGAACCAACATCTACACAACTGCAACATTGAAGACAACAACAACAACAACATTTTCAATAACATCAACAACAACAGCTTCAACAACAATAGCTTCAACCCCAACAACATCAACAACCCCCTTCTATGCAACAACACCAACAACAACAGCGCAACAACTACTACCACCACCATCAACAACATCCTGCAATCGAGTGTGTTGTCGGAAGTGCAGACCGAACTAAAGAAGATTTGCGATGGTGTTGTCAGTTGCATACAGGACCTGCTGTTGCAACAACAACAACAACAACAATCCTTAGATAGCATCCCGGAAGAAAATGATGATGATGATGATGGTGATGGTGGTGATGATGATGATAGAAAGAGAGCTGGAAATGATGATGATGATGACGGCTTAAAGAAAGATGTCGATGATGATGATGATGGTAGTTTTAAAAAAGATGAAGATATAGGTGATGAATTCCATGATGATGATAATGATTTTGAAAAAAATGGTGATGATGATGGTGTTGTTAAGAATGGTGATGATGATGATATTGTTAAGAATGGTGGTGCTGATGATGATGGTATAAAAGAGGAGGAAAATTTAGTTCATGATGATAATGATTATATTGATAAAAAAGACGGTGATGATAGTGATGATAAAGGCAGTGCTAGTAGTGATATTAGAGGTGCTGATAGTAGTGATAGTAAAGGTTGTTGTGGTGGTGGTGGTATTGTCTAGCAGTATTTTGGTGATGATGATGATGATGATGGCGACAATTTTGTTTTACTTTGTTTGGTTGGTTTTTTTGTTTGCATTTTTTGAATTTTCTAAGGAAATGCCTTTTTAGATGGACAATTTATTTGAATATTGTAAATTTATTTATTTATTGAATTTATTTTACTTGTTTTATTCTTTTTCGCAAATTGAATATATTTATTTAAATAATATTTTATGAAATTCTTCAGTATTACATTAGTAATACATTAATTTTAATTATACATTTCTTTCAACTTATATAATTCAATTTATATTTCGTGAAATCCAAATAATTAACTTCTTTTAAAATCTTAATTAAGTTTTGTTTAAAAAATATTTTTTGTTTATAAAAAGAGTTTTGTGATCCTTTAAAATTCACTTTTAGTTTTTTCCATTTTTACAAGCACAAAAACTCCATTTGACCAAAGCGGCCTTCATAAGGGTGAACGGGTAGCCTAGTCGGCAACGACTCTCGGCTTGACCAATACTGAAAGGTCCTAGGTTCGAGTGCAACCAATGCCCTAGTAAGCCAAAGGCGCAAATGAAAATATGCAGCCTAAGTGGCCTGGAAGCCCGTTCGGGTTGTACGCCACTATAATAATGCTCGTCTTATTTAAATTATATTATTATACTATTATAAGGGTGATACAAAGAGGCTCGGTTCTAAAATAATCGCATGATATGAAAGATTTATAAAATAAAAAAACAATTGAGAATATATCAGCAAAAGATTTCTGAAGAAATTTATAATATATAAATATATCAGCCCAAACCTACATATAGGAAGCGTGCGACCATTTGCTTGGGGCTGCTGGTGAAACAGCTGTGAAGGATTAGGATCTAAAGATTAGGTCTTCATGGTCTGTTCCATCAGGGAAGAGCGGGCCAAGATGCCCACGTTAAGGGATTTTAATGAAATAAATTGTATCGTCGGCAAGATTGAGATCTTAAAATTTCTATCTCGCATTTATATTTCACAAAAACACCTCGCCCCGCTCTTGCCTCCTCAACAGTTCTGGATTAAAAGAACAGAAAACAGATTTAGCAGCTGGTCAGACCTTCGCGAGGGTCTACTTGGACGTTTGAATCGACGAGTAGAAAATGGTCCCTGCTAAATGGTGCCTAGAGGGCATCTCTAATGTAATACATAAGGTCCTAGCTTCGAGTGCAACCAATGCCCTAGTAACCCAAAGGCGCAAATGAAAATATGCAGCCTAAGTGGCCTGGAAGGTCGTTTGGGTTATACGCCACTATAATAATGCTCGTCATCATTATTATCATCATCATTATTATCATTTAAATCATCATCATCATTATCATCACTCCTAGAAAAAAGTGAACTCATAACTCATTGTACTAGTTGAATTTATTTTTAAACATCTCAAAAGAACAACTCCAATAATAACAATGATAACAACAATGTCTAACATGTTTTATGGGTTTGATCAGTGTTTTAAATGGTCACCAGAATTTGAAGTGAGCCAAAAATGAATATTTAACCTTGAGAACCAATTCCCATACCATGAATTTAAGTCACCAAAACCAAAATTGTTAATATTGTTATTATGTTATTATTATTGTTAAGTTGTTGTTATTCTAGTTTCTTCTTCATCTCCTTTGAAGATTTAGAAGAGGCCGTCCAAGTCAACACCCACGTACAAGTGCTGTGGTAATGGTAATGATCCCAATTAAGTACTACTTCTACTACTACTACTACTACTACTACTACTACTACTACTACTACTACTACTACTACTACTACTACTACTACTACTACTACTACTACTACTACTACTACTACTATTACTACTACTACTACTACTACTACTACTATTACTACTACTACTACTACTACTGCTACTACTACTACTACTACTACTACTACTACTACTACTACTACTGCTACTACTACTACTACTACAACTACTGCTACTACTACTACTACTACTACTACTACTACTACTACTACTACTACTACTACTACTACTACTACTACTACCACTACTACTACTACTACTAATACTACCACTACTACTGCTACTACTACTACTACTACTACTACTACTACTACTACTACTACTACTACTACTACTACTACTACTACTACTACTACT
>OX030971.1:2395342-2407842 GCA_943735955.1 Piscicola geometra | reverse complement strand
GGTTATCATCAGGGTACTTATCAACATCATCATCATCATCCCCATCATCATCATCATCACCTTCAGTCTCAGGCTGGCTCCAGCGGGGAGAAGAGCAAGAACCTGGTAAGCAAAGAAATAAAAAAGAGTTTTAAAATAATAAATAAAAATATAATTAATAAATATATAAAATATGAATATTATAATGAGCATCGTCATCATCATCATCATCACCACCATCATCATCATCATCATCTTCATCAACGTCATCATCATCATCATCACTAACAGCGCCAGCTCCCTCAGCTCCAGGTCCAGCAAGAGCCATGAGTCCCTCGATCTGTGGTGATGATGATGATGATGATGATGATGATGATGATGATGATGATGGTGGTGATGATGATGATGATGATGATGTTGATGATGGTGATGATGATGATGATGGTGATGATGATGATGATGATGATGGTGATGATGGTGGTGATGATGGTGGTGATGATGGTGGTGAAAACAGCCTCAAACCCCCCCCCCAAACCAAACAACCCCCCTCATCCAACCAAACAACCCCCCTCATCCAACCAAACAACCCCCCTTCCCAAACCAATGACTCCAAACAAAACCACACAAACACCCCCTCAACAAACCAAAAATCCCCCCAACCCCCAACCCCAACCTGTTCCTTGGTGAAGGACAAGTCGGTGATGCCACTCTCGACGGCGACCTGGAAGATCGAGTTGAGGAAGTCTTCACTCAACTCCACCCTCACCGAGGCCTTCTTCTTCCTCTCCTCCTCCTCCGCGTCACTTCCTGTTTGGGGGGGGGTTGGTGGGGGGTTTGGTGGGGTGGGTTTGGTGGGGTGGGTTGGTTGGTTTGAGGGTGGATTTGGTGGGGTGGGTTGGTTGGTTAAAGGGGTGGGTTGGGTGGTTGGTTTGAGAAAAGGGGGTGGTTTGAGGTGGGTGAGTGGGAAGGGGGGGTTTGGTGTATAGGTTGGTTGGTGGGTTGGTTTGGTTGGTTTGAGGGGGGGGGTGGTTTGAAGGGTAGGTCGGTTGGTTTGAGGTGGGGGTGGTTTGGGGTTTGAGGGGTGTGGGGGAGTTTGGTTGGTGGTGGGTTTGGTTTGGTGGGTGGGTGGGGGGGATTTGAGGGGGGGGGGGTAGTTTGGTGGGTGGGTAGGTGGTTTGAGGGGGGTGAGTGGGTGGAGGGGGGGCTTGGTTATTGTTTAGGAGTTGGGGGTTGGTGGGTGGGTGGGTGATTGGTTATAGCTTTAGGAGTTGGGGTTGAGGGGTGACCAGGTTGAACTAGTTTGTGGGGGGTTTGAGTTACCAAGTTGAACTAGTTTGTAGGGGGTTTGGTTGGGGAAAGTTGGTTTGGTTTAGAGAGGAAAGGGAGGGGGGTGGAGGTGTTCAATACTTTGGTGGTGGTGGTGATAATGATAGTTCACGGAAATAGCAGAGATGTTTTCGGACATACCTTGGTGCTTAAGGGCATCAATGTGTGGTGTTGTGGCATCGTCGTACAAGACAAAGTGTTGTGTCTTCCTGGATGGATGGAGGGATGGATGGATGGATGGATGGATGGATGGATGGATGGATGGATTGATGGATGGATGGATAGATGGATGGATGGATGGATGGATGGATGGATGGATGGATGGATGGATGGATGGATGGATGGATGGATGGATAGATGGATGGATGGATGGATAGATGGATGGATGGATGGATGGATGGATGGATGGATGGATGGATGGATGGATGGATGGATGGATGGATGGATGGATGGATGGATGGATGGATGGATGGATGGATGAGTACATGTCAGCGGAGTGATCGACGGCATCCCTGGTCTTGAACATCTGCACAGATCCCATGATTGCCAAAATCTGGTCCAGCTCTTCGCAGTGAGACACCTGCATCATCATCATCATGACCATCATCATCATCATCATCACTCTCATCATCATCATCATCATCATCATCACCACCATCATCATCATCACCACCATCATCATCATCCTCGCCTTGTATTGGTCATCCTTGTCATACACGAACTTACCCTGGTTGTTTTGGGAGCATTAAATGTATTTTTGGAGATTTATTCACTTTATTATTAATATCACCACCATCATCATCAGCACCACCCCATCATTATCACCACCATCATTATCACCACCACCATCACCACCACCCCCTTACCCACCCCCATCATCATCATCACCACCACCCCCTCACCCACCACCACCATCATCACCACCCCCTCACCCACCACCACCATCATCACCACCCCCTCACCCACCCCCATCATCATCACCCCCACCACCCCCACCACCCCCTCCACCCACGCACCACCAAGCTGAGCTCGACACCACCGTCGTGGAACTTGGGGTCTTCGGTCAACCTGAAGTCGAAAAGAACGTGGGGGATGTGGACGCTGCCAATGGTGTCTGTGGGGGGTGGTGGTGGTGATAGTAGTTGTGGTGGTGGTGGTGATAGTAGTTGTGGTGGTGGTGGTAATAGTAGTTGTGGTGGTGGTGGTGATAGTAGTTGTGGTGGTGGTGATAGTAGTTGTAGTGGTGGTAATAGTAGTTGTGGGGGTATTGATAGTAGTTGTGGTGGTAGTGATAGTTGTGGAGGTGGTGGTGATAGTAGTTGTAGTATCTGAGCGGCTCTAATAATGCTAGTGAGGTGGTGCTGATAGTAGTAGAATAAAAAAAGTGATAGTAATAGTAACAGAGTAAGGCTGATAGTAGTAGTAGTAGTAAAGTGGTGCTGATAGTAGTATTAAAATGGTGCTACTAGTAGTAATAGCAGGGTGGAGGTGGTAGTAGTAGTATCAAAAGGGGCTGATGATAGTAGTAGTATCAAAGGGTGTTGATGATAGTAGTAGTATCAAAGGGTGCTGATGATAGTAGTAGTATCACTGACGGGTGAATCCAGTCACTTTCTCTGTGAACTCCTTGTGGTATCTCCTGACAATCAGCTCCAAGACCTGGTGATGGTGATGATGAGGATGGGGATGATGATGATGATGACGATGATGATGATGGCGATGATGATGATGATGATGGGGATGATGATGATGATGATGGTGATGATGATGATGGGGACATTTATTATACAATAATAATAATAATTATTATTATTATTATTGGTAATTATATTATTTAAACATTTAATTTGTTGTATTGTTACGGTTCAAATACTTCTGTATAAATATTATTCTCAATTTTTAATTCTAGCTTGTTTTTCATATTATTATTATTATTGTTAATTGCGTTATTATTTTTTACATCTTTAATTACTATAATTGGATTCATTATATTAATTATTAATCAATTAAATCAAATGCAGGCCCCACCTTCTTGAAGTAGGAGTCACGCTTCTCCTGGGTCATCTCCATCGGCCTGGAGAATATTTGTTATGAATATAACTATAATAAAATAATAATAATTATTATTATTAATATTATTATTTTTATTTATATTATTATTATCATACACATAACAATACTAATATTATAATAATAAAAGTAATTTTTAATGATGGTGATGAGGATGATGATGATGATGATGATGATGATACTTACTGTCCATCCTTGGTGACCTCGAGACTTCCGTCCAACTGGGCAGCAATCAGGGCCTGTCTCAGCTGACCATGGTCTGAGCCTGTGTTGTTGTTGTTGTTGTGTTGTTGTTGGAGTGATGTTTGTAGTGGTGGTGGTTGGGGGTGGTGATAGGGGTGTTGTTGCTGTTGGTGGTGGTGTTGTTGTATTTACTTTTTTATTATTTATTATTATTTTTGTTGTTGTTGTTGTTTTTGTTGTTGTCAACAAACCAACCGAGGATGGTGTCAACGTCAAGGGTCACGTGGGTGGCCTTGATCTCGTAGCTGCAAGATAGTGATGATGATGATGATGATGATGATGATGATGATGATGATGATGGTGGTGGTGATGATGATGATGATGATGATGATGATGGTGGTGGTAATGATGATGATGATGATGATGGTGGTGGTGGTGGTGATGATGATTGATATTTGAAAATAATATTCCTATTATCAATATTTTTGAACTATTATTATAATAAATTATAACACATTTTTTTGTTGGTATAATAAATTAAAAATAATTTGTAACAGTAGTATCTCAAATTTTCAATAAATTATTATTGTTGTATTATAATAGATTATTTGTAATTATAATTGTTACTATACTATGATGTTTTTAATTATAATTAATACTATAATAGATTATTTTTAATTATAATTAGTACTATAATAGATTATTCATAATTATAATGAATACTATAATATAATATTTGTAATTATAATTAATACTATAATAGATAATTCATAATTATAATTTTATTATAATAATGATAGATAGAGAGAGAGAAGGAAACAGACGCATGGGCAGACTGGTGAAGGTCAAAGACGATCTCGAAGTCCTTCAGGATGGTCTTCAGACCGCCTGACCACGTGGGCAAGATAAATAATTATAATAATAATTGAATAATTATTATAATTATTATAATAATTATAATACTAATTAGAATACTAATTAGAATACTAATTAGAATACTAATTAGAATACTAATTAGAATACTAATTAGAATACTAATTAGAATACTAATTAGAATACTAATTAGAATACTAATTAGAATACTAATTAGAATACTAATTAGAATACTAATTAGAATACTAATTAGAATACTAATTAGAATACTAATTAGAATACTAATTAGAATACTAATTAGAATACTAATTAGAATACTAATTAGAATACTAATTAGAATACTAATTAGAATACTAATTAGAATACTAATTAGAATACTAATTAGAATACTAATTAGAATACTAATTAGAATACTAATTAGAATACTAATTTTAATACTAACTATAATACTAATTATAATAATAATTATAGTATTAATTATAATATTAATTACAATATTAATTATATTATTAATTATAATATTAATTATAATACTAATTAGAATGCTAAATATAATACTAATTATAATACTAATTATAATACTAATTATAATACTAATTATAATACTAATGATAATACTAATTATAATACTAATTATAATACTAATCATAATACTAATTATAATACTAATTATAATACTAATGATAATACTAATTATAATACTAATTATAATACTAATTATAATACTAATTATAATACTAATTATAATACTAATTATAATACTAATTATAATACTAATTATAATACTAATTATAATACTAATTATAATACTAATTATAATACTAATTATAATACTAATTATAATACTAATTATAATACTAATTATAATACTAATTATAATACTAATTATAATACTAATTATAATACTAATTATAATACTAATTATAATACTAATTATAATACTAATTATAATAATTAATTGCTATATTATAATAATGGTAATGATTATAATGATAGTAATGATGAGAAAAATATCTTTAATTATAGTTTTTGAAATACAGATTAATTCCATTTTTCTTTTTCTAATCTATCTTAATTTACAGAATATATTTCTTCTATTTAAATACTAATTGTCAATATATTTTATATTTAAAAATCTTAATTATTAACTTATTAAATTACATGATCATCATCAGCATCAAATTAGTATTCATGAACTCATTAATATTCATGAACTGACCCAATTGTTTTCCCGCCAAGAAATCATCGTCCTTGCAAAGAACCTTAGCAGAGGCAGTTCCAGCGCTCCTTCTGAACCTATGAATATATGAATGTGTAATTAGTTACTAATGCAATTACTTGTCATGAATATATGAATGTGTAATTAATTACTAATGCAAATATTTGTCATGAATATATGAATGTGTAATTAGTTACTATTGCAATTACTTGTCATGAATATATGAATGTGTAATTAGTTACTAATGCAATTACTTGTCAGGAATTTATGAATGTGTAATTAGTTATTAATAATGTGTAATTAGGTGTCTTGCATAATGAATGCATAATAAGGTAAAATGAATATATGAATATGTAAATGACCTATGATGGTGATCGTCATGAGCCATAACTTCGAATCCTTCGTAGCTCTGGGCGGTCCTGAGAAGTTTAATAAATAATAATAATAATAATAATAAATCATATTAATAATAATAATAATAATAATATATGTAAATTGTTATTGTTATTTTTATTGCTTTTCTTTTTAATCTTGAGATCAATATTAATATTATTATTACTGCTCTTTTTTTTCTTGAAATCTATTTTCTTCTTTTTAATATTTTCATTATGATTATTATTCATATTATTATGAATAATATTATTCATATTATCATTCATAATATTATTCATATTATTATTCATAATATTATTCATATTATTATTCATAATATTATTCATAATATTATTCATATTATTATTCATAATATTATTCATATTATTATTCATAATATTATTCATAATATTATTCCTAATATTATTCATAATATTATTCATATTATTATTCATAATATTATTCCTATTATTATTATTATTATTATTAATGTTGTTTACCTGTCGCTAGACAGTGAGACGAACTCACCCGTTGGTGGGCTGGTAACATGGAAAGTTCCACTGCGGTGGTGATGATGATGATGATGATGATGATGATGAAGAGGATGAGAATGATGAAGATGATGGGGAGCATGATGATGATTTGGATTTATTGATAAATTCGAAGAAAAAAACCACAAAAAAATTAAATTATCATCCACAACATCATCATTACCACCAACAGCAGCATCATCATCATCACCACCACAACAGCATCATCATCATCATCACCAACATCATCATCACCACCACCAACAGCATCATCATCATCATCATCACCATCATCATCATCATCATCAGCCCCATCAACATCATCATCATCATCATCAGCCCCATCATCATCATCATCATCATCATCATCAGCACTAACTGGAAGTGCATGTCGTCCAGGTCGAATTCAATGGGCACAGGCTCAGCAAGCATCATCAACGCAGGCTGCACCAAGCTAGCCACTGTATCATCATCATGACCATCCTCATCATCATGACCATCATCATCATGACCATCATCATCCTCATGACCATCATCATCATCATCATCATAACCACCCCACTATCATCATCATAACCACCACCTATTACCACCATCATAATCACCAACATCACCATCATCATCACCACTACCACCACCATCATAACCACCGCCCCATCATCATCATCACAACCGTCACCACCATCATAACCACCAACATCATCATCATAACCACCACCCCATCATCATCATAACCTCCACCACCATCATCATAACCACCACCCCATCATCATCATAACCTCCACCACCATCATCATAACCACCACCCCATCATCATCATAACCACCACCCCCATCATCATCATCATCAGCACTACCTTGCTTGAGACCCTTTTCCAAGATTTGTATCTTGATGCCAGCGTCGTGGGGAACTGGCATGCACTGGAGGAGGGGAAGGAGTGCCACTAGGCACAAGATGAGGGAGGGGGAAGTCATCCTGGGGGTGGGGGGGTGGGGTGGGTGGATGGATCGGTGGGTGGGTGGGTGGGTGGGTGGATGGGTGGGTGGGTGGATGGGTGGGTGGGTGGATGGGTGGGTGGGTGGATGGGTGGGTTTGGATGGGTAGATGGGTGGAGGGATAGATGGGTGGAGGGTTGCTTGGATGGATTGAAGCAATCAAATCATTATCATCACCACCACTTATCATAATCACCACCATCAACTCCATCATCACCAACCCCATCATCAAGACCACCAACCCTATCAACCCCAACCCCATCATCAACACCACCAACATCATCATCATCAGCACCAACATCATCATCATCAGCACCCACCTATACAGACAGAGAGTTCAAATTCAACTGAAATCTTGAATTCCGTCTCCAAGCCATCCTCCCTTATATACCCTCTGAAGTCCCCTTCTTATTGCTGTTGTTCTCTTATTGTTCTTATTGTTGTTGAAGTTGTTATGGTTTTTGTTGTTGTTATGGTTGTTACTTAGTATATTCCAACTGAAGATGCAGTATAAACCCTATTATTATTAAATTTTTTTACTTATTTTTTTATTATTTTTTTTATCTTTTTAATTATTAGTTTATTTGTTATTATTGTTGCTAGAGTTTTTTATATAATTATTTTATTCTAATTTATTTATTCTTTAAGTTTTTTTTTAGTTTTAAAAAAGTTAGTATTTTTAATATAATTATTAATATTACTGTTCCTATCGTTGTTATTTATACTGTTAATTACTTTAGAAATATAAAAACAAAAATTAATACTGACTTTATTTTATCATTACTATTATTATTATTATTATTATTATTATTATTATTAGTAGTAGTAGTAGTAGTAGTAGTAGTAGTAGTAGTAGTAGTAGTAGTAGTAGTAGTAGTTTTAATAGTCATTATTATTTCACTCTTATTATTATTATGGTTTTTGTCTCAATCAGTATTTTTATGAGTGATTATTATTTTTGTTTGTATGTACTTTGACAGTGTAAAGGTTGCAAAGGCAAATAGAACTGGGAATATTAAAATAAAAATAATTTATTAATAATAATAATAATGATGATAATAATAATGTTGATTCTTTGAATAAGGTTATAATCAGTATATAATTTATTAGTCTCAAAGTAAATTTATTAGTCTCAAAGTAGTAGTAGTAGTAGTAGTAGTAGTAGTAGTAGTAGTAGTAGTAGTAGTAGTAGTAGTAGTAGTAGTAGTAGTAGTAGTAGTAGTAGTAGTAGTAGTAGTAGTAGTAGTAGTAGTAGTAGTAGTAGTAGTAGTAGTAGTAGTAGTAGTAGTAGTAGTAGTAGTAGTAGTAGTAGTAGTAGTAGTAGTAGTAGTAGTAGTAGTAGTAGTAGTAGTAGTAGTAGTAGTAGTAGTAGTAGTAGTAGTAGTAGTAGTAGTAGTAGTAGTAGTAGTAGTAGTAGTAGTAGTAGTAGTAGTAGTAGTAGTAGTAGTAGTAGTAGTAGTAGTAGTAGTAGTAGTAGTAGTAGTAGTAGTAGTAGTAGTAGTAGTAGTAGTAGTAGTAGTAGTAGTAGTAGTAGTAGTAGTAGTAGTAGTAGTAGTAGTAGTAGTAGTAGTAGTAGTAGTAGTAGTAGTAGTAGTAGTAGTAGTAGTAGTAGTAGTAGTAGTAGTAGTAGTAGTAGTAGTAGTAGTAGCAGTAGTAGTAGTAGCAGTAGTAGTAAGTAGTAGTAGTAGTAGTAGTAGTAGTAGTAGTAGTAGTAGTAGTAGTAGTAGTAGTAGTAGTAGTAGTAGTAGTAGTAGTAGTAGTAGTAGTAGTAGTAGTAGTAGTAGTAGTAGTAGTAGCAGTAGTAGTAGCAGTTGTAGTAGCAGTAGTAGTAGTAGTAGTAGTAGCAGTAGTATTAGTAGTAGTAGTAGTAGTAAGTAGTAGTAGTAGTAGTAGTAGTAGTAGTAGTAGTAGTAGTAGTAGTAGTAGTAGTAGTAGTAGTAGTAGTAGTAGTAGTAGTAGTAGTAGTAGTAGTAGTAGTAGTAGTAGTAGTAGTAGTAGTAGTAGTAGTAGTAGTAGTATTAGTAGTAGCAGAAGAAGTATTAGTAATAATAATATTACTATTCCATGACCTAGATGCATATGAAATTTTCTTTCCAAAGGCCACAGGTGATGAAATGTAACAAAGGGACCAAGTTTAATTAGTGGAGATTATATATTTTAAATATTTTTTATATTATAAAGTTTATTTTAAATTATAAAAAATAGAGTATACAAATTTTTAATTTGAAACTTAATAATTTTTTTATTAAATGCTTTAATTATTTTTAAAACGTAAAAATATATTTATTTAAATTATTTAAAACAATAATAAATAATTATTATTATTTATACAATTGTTTTTTAGATTATTATTTTTTATTATTAATATTATTATCTTTATTATTATTATTATTATTATTTTTATTATTAATATTATTATTTTTATTATTAATATTATTATTTTTATTATTATTATTATTTATTATTATTATTATTATTATTATTATTATTATTATTATTATTATTACTATTATCATTATAATTAAATTAATTACGCTTTTACTCATTTTAATATGAACAAGGTTTGGTTTAAAGTTTGGAGAGATTGGTGGAACCGATGTCTATAGTGTGTCAACATGTTTACTTTGGCTATGAGTTAGTTATGGAACATTTAGTTATGTAATAATAATAATAATGATAATAATAATGATAATAATAATGATAATAATAATGATAATAATAATAATAATAATAATAATAATAATAATATAAATAATAATAATAATGATGATAATAATAATATGATAATAAGAATAAAATAATAGTAATATGTAAAATATTTTATAATATCATAGGTTATGCAACAGCTCCTTTGACATTTAATCTCCGTTTGAAATGGATTAAAGTGGATTATGTTTCATAATTTTTGTCTCTAAATTTTCGGATGATTTCTCAAGCAATGACTATTAAACCTTTTCAAAATCTTTGTTTCATTTTTTATTTTTGTTCATTTTTTTATACAAACAAACTTTTTGGTCCCATTTGTTCAATTACTCCTCCTCTTCTTCTTCCTCCTCCTTCTCATCCTTCTTTTCCTTCTTTTTTTCCTCTTCATCCTCCTCCTCTTCTTCCTCTTCCCCATTTTCCTCTTTCTCCTTCTCCTCTTTTTCCTCCTCCTCCTCTTCCTTCCCCTCTTCCTTCTCCTCCTCCTCCTCCTCTTCCTTCCCTTCTTCCTTCTCCTCTTCCTTCTCCTCCTCCTTCTCCTCCTCCTCCTCCTTCTCTTCCTCCTCCTCCTTCTCCTTCTCCTCCTCTTCAAATCGTCTAAAGTCAAACACTACTACTCACACACTCTCAACTCCTAAATCACTATAGCAACTAACCAAAGTCCTTTCTCAAGTGCCACACATGATGATGAGGATGATGACGATGATGATGATAATTATGATGATGATGATGCTGATGATGATGATGATGACGATGATGATGATGGTGATGATGATGATGATGCTGATAATAGTGATGTGCTACGTTTCTTAATAATTCTAACAAATCATCATCATCATCATACTAATCACCATCATCATCATCATCATACTAATCATCATCATCATCATCATCATCGTCATCAACTTTTCCAGAGGAACAGGCCTGGATTAACTTCTTTCCTCTTTCTCTCACCCTCCCTATCACCCTCTCTCTCTCGCTGATTTGTAAATACTTAAGTCCGAGAATTTTTTTTATAAATTAAAATATTAATCTTGGTGATGATGATGATGATGGGGGTGGTGATGTAGGTGATGATGATGATGGGGGTGGTGGTGATGATGATGATGATGGGAATGATAATCTTGATGATGATGATGATGATGATCCTGATGGTGATGATGATGACGATGATGATGATGGTGATGATGATGATGATGACGATGATGATGATGATGACGATGATGACGATGATGATGATGAAGATGATGATGATGAATTTAGTTTTTTCTTCTTTTTCCACACCATCCTTTAAGAAGTTTCATTTTTGAACTTTAGGTCTCAGACTGTGCCTGGACTTTGGCTACCCTTTCTTCATTTAAAAAGTATTATTTTGTTAATTATTATTAATTGTTATTAATATTTTTATTATTATTAATAACACTTTTAAAAATAACAATAACAATTATAAAAATAGGAATAAAAATTAATCTAAAAATAAATAAATAAATGATAAAACTAAGAATAAAAATTAATCTAAAAATAAAAAATATTAAAAATAATAAAAAATAATAAAAATAATAATAAATAATAAAAATAATAAAAATTAATAAAAATAAATATAAAAAATTATAAAAATAATAAAAATTATAAAAAATATTAGAAATTATAAAAAATATAAAAATGATAAATAGTAATAATGATGAAATAATAATGAAATATAACAAAAAAATTGAAATGTTTATTTTAATTCATTTTATTTTGAATTTTCCCAAGTGTTTCCTGGAACTGCATCCCTTGGCTAGGGGCCTGAAAGTTGTTTACACTAATAAATTTTATATCTTTTTCTTTAAATTCTTATAGGACCGGATTTGTAGGTTTTGGCTTCAATATCTAGCATTATTAATTGCTCTTGGAGAGATGGAAGAAGACAAATTCGTTTCAAATTCATCTCCTACTCTTGTCTTGTCTCTGGACAACTGACCAGCCAACACCTTCAGGACCGTAACCCTGGTTGGAGGAACTGAAGGGGCAAAGACGTTCGTCTAAGGTGCTTTCCCGCCACACTAGGTGCCAGCAATAAGTCCAGGAAAAGTATTTTTAAAGTTTTTCAATCTGGTGGTAGAAATATTCATCTCAGTTTAAAAGTATTAAATCTGGTGGTAGAGCGGGGATGTCTAACGTTTCCGTGGAGCCCCTGTCCCTGCTTCTGCTTCTGTAAAAGGGTTCACCCACCCTTTGTAATTTTTATTTTTTTGCTGCTGGGTAACC
>OX030971.1:2387842-2390342 GCA_943735955.1 Piscicola geometra | reverse complement strand
TAATAAAATAAAAAAATAAATTATCAAGTAATTATGCATTCCAAGAAGTTAATAAATCTTGCCTAAAGACACGTTATATATATGTAATCTTTACATATAATTTCATTATAATGATATATTATATAATGAGTGTATGAATTATACTAATAATCCATATTGTATGTATATGAATTGTAATAATATTATTGATACTAATAAATTATATTAATTATACTAATATTCTATATCATATATAAATTATATATTATGATTATTATGGTATATATGAATTATACAAGTATAATATACTATAAATAGTATATATGAATTATACAAATATAGTATACTATATATGATATTTATGAATTATACTAGTATGATATACTATATAAGGTATGTATGAATTACACAAATATAGTATACTATATATGATATTTATGAATTATACTAGTATGATATACTATATAAGGTATGTATGAATTATACTTGTATTATGGTATACTCTATACTGTATAGTATGTATAGTATAGTATAGTCTATACTGTATAATATGTATAGTATAGTATGGTATACTGTATAGTATGTATAGTATAGTATAGTCTATACTGTATAGTATGTATAGTATAGTATGGTTTACTGTATAGTATGTATAGTATAGTATAGTCTATACTGTAAAGTACGTATAGTATAGTATGGTATACTGTTTAGTATGTATAGTATAGTATAGTCTATACTGTATAGTACGTATAGTATAGTATGGTATACTGTATAGTATGTATAGTATAGTATAGTCTATACTGTATAGTACGTATAGTATAGTATGGTATACTGTATAGTATGTATAGTATAGTATAGTCTATACTGTATAGTACGTATAGTATAGTATGGTATACTGTATAGAATGTATAGTATAGTATAGTCTATACTGTATAGTACGTATAGTATAGTATGGTATACTGTATAGTACGTATAGTATACTGTATAGTATATACTGTATAGTATATACTGTATAGTATATACTGTATAGTTTATACTGTAAAGTACGTATAGTATACTGTATAGTATACTGTATAGTATGTATAGGGGGAATGAATAAATTAGTTTCGCTTGGAAGACGACACTGATCGTAACTTCACGCTGCCTCCAGCCTCGCTTCAAATTATCTATTTAGTCATTAGTTTAATTAATTAACCAGTTGGTTAATTAGTTAATTACTTAATTAGTTAGTTAATAAGTTAATTAATTAATTAGTTCATAAGTTTATTATTTAATCAATTAGTTCATAAGTTAATTAATTAATTAATCAGTTAATAAGTTAATTAATTCATGAGTTAGTTACTAAGTTAATTAATTAGTGAGTTAGTTAATAAGTTAATTAATTACTTAATCAGTTAATAAGTTAATTAATTACTTAATCAGTTAATAAGTTTATTAATTAATGAGTTAGTCGATAAGTTTATTAATTAATGAGTTAGTTAATAAGTTTATTAATTATTGAGTTAGTTAATAAGTTTATTAATTATTGAGTTAGTTATTAATTTAATTAATGAATAAGTTTATTAATTTCATTTAACATGTTTTTTTACAAATAGATAGATATTCATCGTTTTATAAAGTGTTATTATTGATGTATCGTTTCACTTACTCATTTAATTAATGCGGTTAGGTATAAAATGTATTTTTTGTTTTTTAGGGTTTATTTCAAGATATTGTATTTATTTGTTTAAAAATAAGGTTAGGTTAGGTTGGGTTGGGTCAATAGATTTGCTTGCATTTAATTTTCATCGTTTATTTTTTTTCACATTTTCATAATAATGATTTTACAACGTTTTTATACTCTTTTCTTATAATTATTATCATTAATTGCATTTTAACTTAATTGTTTATCAATAATTTTTAATCAGAACTGGCTAAAATAATAATATAGAACCTAAATTTGAAAGTTCAAATGTTATAAATAATATTTTAATAATTATTAATAATATTAACTTTTTTTAATGTAATATTTGTAAATTTAATTTATATATTTACGAGCCCAAAGTAAATGTTGTGCCAGGTAGTTATAAAGGCAACTCTATGAGCGCGCTTGTGTTTTAAATGTATTTCTGTACTTTTAATTTGCAGTCGTAACGTGAAGTAAGGAGACTTTTTTTAAAAATAAATAATATATTTGTTTAAATAATATATTTGGTGGTTTTTACTTTCTAATACTTGTTCTTTTCTTTTCTTTACTTTTTGAAATCTAATTTCTTAAAAAAATGCCATGTCAGCTGCATTTAAGCCATTGTTAAGCTATTCTAGTCATTTTTGTTTTTATTTTAATAGCACAAACAGCAAGACAAAAAATATACTAGTAAAATCATTAGTGTTATTATTCATGCTGTTTGTGATATGATAATTAATAGTATATCACTGTTTGTGATATACTAATTATTAGTATATCAACAGCATGAAAAATATTAATAATTAAATATAATAATTAGTAACTAATAAAATTAAACTCTGATAGGTAGGGTAAATA
>OX030971.1:2347842-2385342 GCA_943735955.1 Piscicola geometra | reverse complement strand
TCTTGGAATTACACGATATTGAAGCTATGGTGATGATTGTGATTATTATTTTATGATATTTTTATTCAATACGTTATTAAATCTTTTATCATCATCATCATTATCATCATCATCATTATCATCATCATCGTCATCATCATCATCAGATAGAGAAGGTAGACAATCCAGTAACCCAAACACCGGTGAATAAATACGTTTCATATTAACACACATTTTGTATTTATATTTATTATTTAATATTTATTAATAATTATTAAATAAATATGTTTAATAATAATATTTATTCAATAAATATTTTTCATATTAATAATTATTCAATAAGTATTTGTAATAATAATAATTATTCAATAAATATTTGTAATGATAATAATTATTCAATAATAATTTGTAATATTAATAATTATTCAATAAATATTTGTAATATTAATAATTATTCAATAAATATTTGTAATATTAATAATTATTGAATAAATATGTTTAATATTAATAATTATTCAATAACTATTTTCAATATTAATAATTATTCAATAACTATTTTCAATATTAATAATTATTCAATAAATATTTTTAACAATAATAATTATTCAAATAATATTTTTAATATTAATAATTATTCAATAAATATTTTTAATATTAATAATTATTCAATAAATATTCTTAATATTAATAATTATTGAATAAATATTCAAATATTAATAATTATTAAATAAATATTCTTAATATTAATAATTATTCAATAAATATTTTTAATATTAATAATTATTCAATAAATATTTTTAATATTAATAATTATTCAATAAATATTCTTAATATTAATAATTATTCCTTTTTTATTATTATTAATTCATTAATTATATAATAAAATAAACAGCAAGCAGAGGGAGCAAAGTTTGGATGGATTCAAGGAGTCTTGGTTATTATTATTATTTCTATTTATCCCCATCATCATCATCATCGCCATCATCATCATCGCCATTATCATCATCATCATCATCATCGCCATCATCATCATCTCCACCATCATCGCCATCTCCATCATCATCATCATCATCATCCCCACCATCATCAGCATCATCATCATCTCCATCATCATCATCCTCACCATCATCATCATCACCATCATCGCCATCGTCATCATCATCATGCCCTCCCTAGATACGATGTGTCTTGAACATCTTTGGTGTGATGCTGTTTCTGAGGCTGTCGTGGGTGGTTGGTCAGGCAGGTGGGTGGGTGAACAATGTTTTCTATTTAATTTAATTCACATATTTAATTATAACTAATTAAATACTTACGCATTTTAATTTCCAATACAATGTATTAATTAAAATAATTATTTTAATTTTGATTTTAAAATTTGATTGATTTTTTAATTTGATTTATTTTTTATACCATAAAGTTTTTTGCCCCATATATCCCTCATCCACCACTCCATCTCAGCCATCACTATCACCACCAGAATACTATTATCATCACCACCATCCCATTACTGCTATCATCACCAACATCCCATTACTACTATTATCACCACTATAACATAAACACTATGACTACTATCATCATGATCAAATAACTACTATATGGGCGCTATATAAAAACAAAAAATTATTATTATTATTATTTGTATTATTATCACCATCCCATCAATACTATCATCAGCACTACCACAAAACTACTATCATCAGCACTACCACAAAACTACTATCATCACAGGCATAGGGTTAGCTATAGTGGTGATATTGCTGGCCTCTCTCGTCACCGTCATCACCACCCTCTCCATGAGCGCCATATCAACCAATGGAATCGTTAAAGGAGGTTGTGTGGTTGCTGTGGCTGTGGCTGTTGTGGTTGCTGTGGTTGTTGTGGCTGTGGTGGTTGTTGTGGCTGTGGTGGTTGTTGTGGTGGTTGTTGTTATAGTTGTAGTTGCGGTTGTGGTGTGGAAGTTGTAGTGGTTATGGTTGTGTGGTTGCTGTGGTTGTTGTTGTGGCTGTTGTGGTTACTGTGGTAGTTGTTGTGGTGGTTGTTGTGGTTACTGTGGCTGTGGTAGTTGTGGTTGTTGTTGTGGTTGCTGTGGCTGTGGTGGTTATAGTTGTAGTTGCGGTTTTGGTGTGGAAGTTGTAGTTGTTATTCTTGTGGTTTTGGTAGCTGTGGTTATGGTGGTTGTGTGCTTGTTGTTGTAGTTGTGGGGGATGTGGTTGTGGTGGTTGTGGGAGATGTGCTTGTGGTGGTTGTTTGTATGTTCCTAATACTAAACGGATAACCGAGTTTGCAACGACTCTCGGCTTGACCAATACTGAAAGGTCCTAGCTTCAAGTGCAACCAATGCCCTAGTAACCCAAAGGCGCAAATGAAAATATGCAGCCTAAGTTGCCTATGGAAGCTTGTTCGGGTTATACGCCACTATAATAATGCTCGTCATTATTATTATTATCATTATTATTATTGCTATTGTCATTATTATTATTATTATTATTATTATTATTGCTATTATTATAATGATGGTGGTGATGATGACGATCAAACCACAGGGGGCACTTACTACATGATATCTCGTTCCCTGGGTCCAACATATGGTGCTGCTATAGGTGATGATGATGATGAGGATGAGGATGATGGTGATGATGATTATGATTATGATGATGGGGATGATGATGGGGGGGATGATGATGATGATGATGATGGGGATGGTGATGATGATGATGCTGGTGATGATGATGATGGTGATGATGATGATGATGAGAATAATGATGATGGCGATGACGATGATGATGGTGATGATGGTGATGATGATGATGATCCTCAGGAATCGTCTTCTCCTTCGCCAATGCTGTAGCGGTGGCGATGCACACAGTGGGCTTTGCAGAAGCCGTGAGGGACATCCTGTCTGTGAGTGGGTGGAGGTGGGGGAGGTGGAGGTAGAGATGGAGGTGGTGGTGGTGGTGTATGGAGGGAGGGGGAGGGTGGTGGAGGTGGAGAGGAGTGATTGTGGGTATGGGGTGGAGGTTGTGGTGGAGGTGGAGGGGGGTGGATGTGGAAGAGGGTGGAGGTGGGATTGGTGGTGGGGGTTATATGAAAGGGAGGGAAGGGGGAAAGGGTGGTGGGAGTGGAAGTGGATTGGTGGTGAGGGTGTATGAAAGGGAGGTGAGGGGGATAGGGTGGTGGGAGATGGGGGGCTGGTGGAGTGGTGGGGTGGGAGATGAGATGGTTGTGGGGGTAGAAGAAGAGTTAAATGGGTGGTGGTAGTTGTTGGTGGAGGGTGGTGGTGGTTGATGCTAGCGTGAATGGGGGGGTGATAGTTGATTGGGGGGGGGGGGGGTGTTGGCCGATGTCAGTGGCTGGAGGTGATAGTGGTGGTTGATTGGTTTGGATGAACACCTTAAAGTGAGTTTGGACGGTTTAGTGAAGGCAGTAGTTGGCGCTTCAAGAACATCATCACCACTACCACCATCATCACCACCACCGTCATCATCATCATTACCACCACCATCGCAACCCACCATCATCATCACGACCACCACCTCAGGATAACGACATGCTACTGATAGACCGTGTGAATGACGTTAGGGTGATTGGAATAGCGACATGCACCATCCTCTTCTGCATCATCATGGGGGGTATGGCGTGGGAGGCTAAGGTGGGTGGAGGGGTGGTGGGGTGGGGTAGTGGGTGGGTGAGTGGGTAAGTGCGTGGGTGGGTGAATGAGTGGGTGGGTTAGTGAGGTGGTGGGATGTTGGGTGGGTGGGTGGATGGAGGGGTGGTAAGGTGGGTGGGTGGGTGGATGGAGGGGTGGGTTGGTGGGGTAGGATGGTGGGAAGCTAAGGTGTATGGGTAGGTGGGTGGATGGGTGGTGGGGTGGGTTAGTGGGGTGTGATTCAGTGTTTTTTTCGTTTCAGAAAATAATTATAGTTTTTATTTCAGTTTCGTTTTGGAATTAATTATAGTTTTTATTTTCGTTTTTTTTTGGAATTAATTATAGTTTTTATTTTCGTTTTCGTTTTGAAAGTAATTAAAGTTTTTATTTTCGTTTCAGTTTTGAAAATAATTGAAGTTTTTATTTTTATTTTAGTTTTGAAAATATATTAATTTACAACTTTGAACACTATTTTTTTATATCTAAAAAAAATTAATTGATCATAAAATGAAACAGTAAAATAGAACTGTATATTAACAACAAATGAGTTTTAAAAATTAGCAGGCAATTGAAATATTATAAGAATTGAGTACGTAAATTATTAAGTAATAACAAATTTTAAATATAGTAACAAATTTATGATTAAAATAAGTGATAATTTAATTGACGAAGCGAAGCGGTAACGAATCTTCAATACATGACTGTGTTTATGAAGAAGTGCCAGGGCCTCAAATCGAACACCAGTGCACAGCTTGCAAGAACCCACTGGCTACCTACTGCACAAGGCAGATGAGCTATGCAGATGAAGGACAGAACGAATCTTCTAGACATGACTGTGTTTATGTCTATTATCTATTGAAAACTGGTCTAGTTCAATGTTTTTAAAATTGAACTAGACATATCTGTTTAACAAATTCATTTACGAGCGCTCTTGAATTCAATCAATTTGAGGAAAGAGCGCTATAGAAATTGATTTGATTGATTGATTGAATCTACTAAAATTTGAACCTATATTTTTTGATAAAAATGCTAAACTAATTAATGATCCATGTAATTTTTCCTCTCATACTATTGTTCCATCTAATCATAGTCGTAGCTTAGGGTTTATTTCTGACTCAAAACTAATAGCCGTACTCCTATTTATCATCACATTATGCAAGTCCATATATTTGGAACTCATTACCTCCTTATTTAACTACTTCTAAATCATTATTTACTTTTCGCAAGGGTCTGAAGACATATCTGTTTAACAAAATCATTTACGAGCGCTCTTGAATTTGAAGAAAGAGCGCTACAGAAATCTGTTTGATTGATTGATTGATTGAATAAAATAACGTTTTATAAATGGCGCTACTTTCATAAAGCCCAAAGATAATGTTTATAACATAGACATTTTTTTAAATATAAAAACTATACATTTACATATTATGGCATACTTTGAAATTTCTTTAATTTTCGTTTTGAAAATAATTATAGTTTTTATTTCAGTTTCGTTTTGGAAATAATTATAGTTTTTATTTTCGTTTTCGCTTTGAAAATAAATTGAGTTTTTATTTTCGTTTTCGTTTTGAAAATAAATTTAGTTTTTATTTTCGTTTTCGTGGAACGATTATTCAGAATTGTCGTTTTCGTTTTCGTTACGAAAATAACACTGGTGTGATTGTGGGTGATGGAGGTGGTTGGCTGGAATGCGAGAATGCAAAACCCAGCATCCCCCCCACCACCGTATCCCTATTCTTACCCTCCAACCACAACCCCCCTCCACCTCCCCACCAGGCTCAACTCCTCCTCCTCGTCCTCCTCATCATCGCCCTCTTCAACTACTTCATAGGCACCTTCCTTCCAGCCTCCCCTGCCAACATCGAGAGGGGCTATTTGGGATACAATTGTGAGTGAGGGGGGGTGGGGTTGAATTGGATAAGGTGGGGGGGGGGGGTAAATGGGAGGCGGTGTGGGGAAGGGGGTGAGGGGAGAGGTGAGTGAGGGTTAGAAGGAGATAAGGGGGTTTCATAGGTTTTTTACCAGCCTCGCCTGCCAACATCGAGAGGGGCTATTTGGGATACAATTGTGAGGGGGGGGGTTAAATTGGATAAGGTGGGGGGTTGGATAGTTTGGGAGGGGGTTAAATTGGATAAGGTGGGGTTGGAAAAGATGGGGGTTGTGGGGTTAAATTGGATAAGGTGGGGGGTTGGATAGTGGGTGGGTGGGGTTAAATTGGATGAGGTGGGGGGGTAAATTGGATTAGGTGGGGGGTTGGATAGTGTGGGAGGGGGGTTGAATTGGATAAGGTGGGGGTTGGATAGTGGGTGGGGGGGGGGAGGGATTAAATTGGATGAGGTGGGGAGTTGCATAGTGGGTGGGTGGGGTTAAATTGGATGAGATGGGGGTTTTGGGAGGGGGTAAATTGGATAAGGTGGGGGTTGCATAGTAGGGTTAGGGATTTTGATAGGCACCTTTCTACCATCATCCCCTGCCTATGTTGAGAGGGTGATGATGGGAGGGAGGAGTGATGGAGGGGATTTGAAAGGGAAGGAGTGAAAGGGGTGTGTGGGCTTTCCTCTCAATTACTCCAACCGCGCTTAAGTTTCTCTTTTTCCCTAACCACCACCACTCAACAACCCCCCCAACCCCCACACACCCCACACCCCCCCAACCCCTCAACCCCCACACACCCCACACCCCCCCAACCCCTCCAACCCCCACACCTCCACACCCTCACACCCCGGCCAATCACAGTGGAGTCCCTGAAGGAGAATTTCTTTCCTTCATTCCGGAACGAGAACTTCTTCAGTATCTTCTCCATCCACTTCCCTGCTGCCACTGGCATCCTTGCTGGTGCCAACATCAGTGGAGATTTGAGGGTGAGTTGGTTGGGGGGGGGAGAAGAGGGTGGAGTAGGGTGGGCTGGGTTGGAGGGGGGTGGGCTGGGTTGGAGTAGGGTGGGCTGGGTTGGAGGGGGGTGGGCTGGGTTGGAGGGGGGTGGGCTGGGCTGGAGGGGGGTGGGCTGGGTTGGAGTAGGGTGGGCTGGGTTGGAGGGGGGTGGGCTGGGTTGGAGTGGGGTGGGCTGGGTTGGAGTAGGGTGGGCTGGGTTGGAGGGGGGTGGGCTGGGTTGGAGGGGGGTGGGCTGGGTTGGAGGGGGGTGGGCTGGGTTGGAGGGGGGTGGGCTGGGTTGGAGTAGGGTGGGCTGGGTTGGAGGGGGGTGGGCTGGGTTGGAGAGGGGTTAAGGAGGGGGGTAGGGTTAGGGTTAAGGAGGTTGGTTTAGGGGGTTCTGGGGGGTGGGGGATGTGTTTGGGAAGGGGCTTTGTGTGGATGTGAGGTTAAGGAGTGGTGTGTTGGGAAGGAAGGGGGAGATGGGATGGAGTGGATCTGGGTTCAGGGTAAAGAGCAGGGGACGATGTTTAGATTAGAGGGGGGAGGAAAAGGGATTTGGCTGCTGTGGGTTATAAGGGGGATTAGAGGTTTTGATAACGATTGTATCATCATCATCATCATCATCATCATCATCATCATGACAGGACGCCCAGAAGGCCATTCCCAAAGGAACACTCCTCGCCATCCTCATCACCACGTTAACTTACGTTCTAGTTGCCATTACTATTGGTGAGTAGGTGGTGGTGATGATGATGATGGTGGTGATGATGATGATGATGATGAGGGTGGTGGTGATGATGATGGTGGTGGTGATGATGATGATGATGAGGGTGGTGGTGATGATGATGATGGGGGTGATGGTGATGATGGTGGTGGTGATGATTCTGATGATGATGGTGATGATGATGACTATGATTAGAGTACTGCTGATGATAAGGATGGAAGTGGTGGGGGGTGATGATGATTATGATACAATCATTATCAAAACCACAGGCGCGTTGTACATGCGGGAGCAGATGGGACCAAGTGTTGTGGCGTCGATCTTCATGTCGAACGATTCTCTCACCACCACCGCCGAGGTAGTGCTCCTGATTTTGATTGTGGTGGTGGTGCTAGTTATGATAGTGATGTTTTGGGGTAGTGATGATAGTGATGTGGTATGATGGTGATGATGGTCGTGATGTATTGAGATGATGATAATGATGGGGTGGTGGTGATAGTGATGATGTATTGAGATGATGATAATGAAGGGGTGGTGATGATAGTGATGATGATATCCAAACCATTCCATTCCCAGATGCTCACCTCGTCATTCCCACTCTTCCACGCAAGCAACGCAACCACCTCCACTCTCTTCTACCCCACCACCTCCACCCCCTCCCCTCTCTCCTCCCCCCTCTCTTCCCTCCTCTCCTCCACCTCCTCCTCCTCCCTCCTATCCACCCTCTCCCCATCCACCCTGGCCTCCAACCTCACCTGTGCCGACGTCCAATGCCCCTATGGACTCCTGAACGACATGAGAGCTATGCAAATCTCCTCCCTCTACGGGCCTATCACAATTGCCGGTGGGTGGTGGTTGTGGTAATGATTGAATCATCATCATGACCATAATTGCCGGTGAGTTATGGTAATGATTGTATCATCATCATGACCATCATTGCCGGTAAGTTATGGTAATGATTGTATCATCATCATCATCACCAGCGTCGATGATGGTGGTGGGTCTAGCTTGGTACTTGTATCATCATCACCATCATTATCACCGTTTTTGGTTGGTGTAGCATGGTGATGATGATGATCGTATCATCATCATCACCACCATTACAGGCATCGTTAGTGCATCACTGTCGTCAGCCTTGGCGACTTTCGTTTCTGCTCCAAAGATTTTCCAGGTGAGTGGTAGTAGTAGTAGTAGTAGTAGTAGTAGTAGTAGTAGTAGTAGTAGTAGTAGTAGGAGTAGTAGTAGTAGTAGTAGTAGTAGGAGTAGTAGTAGTAGTAGTAGTAGTAGTAGTAGTAGTAGTAGTAGTAGGAGTAGTAGTAGTAGTAGGAGTAGTAGTAGTAGTAGTAGGAGTAGTAGTAGTAGTAGTAGGAGTAGTAGTAGTAGTAGTAGTAGTAGTAGTAGTAGTAGGAGTAGTAGTAGTAGGAGTAGTAGTAGTAGTAGTAGTAGTAGTAGTAGTAGTAGTAGTAGTAGTAGGAGTAGTAGTAGGAGTAGTAGTAGTAGTAGGAGTAGTAGTAGTAGTAGGAGTAGTAGTAGTAGTAGTAGTAGTAGTAGTAGGAGTAGTAGTAGTAGTAATAGTAGTAGTATTAGCAGTAGTAGTAGTAGTAGTAGTAGTAGTAGTAGTAGGAGTAGTAGTAGTAGTAGGAGTAGTAGTAGTAGTAGTAGTAGTAGTAGTAGTAGTAGGAGTAGTAGTAGTAGTAATAGTAGTAGTATTAGCAGTAGTAGTAGTAGTAGTAGTAGTAGTAGTAGTAGTAGTAGTAGTTATAGTAGTAGTATTAGTAGAAGTAGTAGTAGAAGTAGTAGTAGTAGTAGTAGTAGTAGTAGTGGTAGTATTAATTTAAGTTCACCTTTGCAGGCTCTGTGTAGAGACAACATCTTTCCATGTGAGATTCCCATCGCAAATGATTATAAATTGCAACGTTTAATCATTTGCGTAATACTCCCAACACCCTACTAAAACAACCACACTATTATAGACTATAAAAGAGTCCTCAGCTTTAAAACTAAACACACACACACACACACACACACACACACACACACGCACAGACACGCACACACACACACACACTTTCCCTACCTTTCCACACACACACAAAACACACTCTCCTTCCCTCCCTCTCCACACACAAACACACCCACCTTCTTTTCACCCCCCTCACACACATACAAACACACACACACAAACCCACCCACCTTCTCTTCTTCTCCCACACACACAAACGCACACACACAGACACACACAGACAAACCCATAACAACACGCACACCCACACAAACACACACGCACAGACATAGGGGTGGTAGGCAAGAGTTATGGCAAGAACGGGGACCCCAGATTGGCCTACCTTGTCACCTTTGTCATCGCTCTGGGCTTCATATGTATCGGTGGGTGGTGGTGGTGATAATGATATTGTGAAACTAATCGATAATGATAACGATTGTATTGTTAGAAGGTGGTTGTTAGGGGAGGGAGGGGGGGTGGTGGTTGTTAGAGGGTTGCTAGGTTGGGTGGATGTTGTTACAGTTAGTTTGGTTGTTGTACTACTACTACTATCACCACCACCACCCTCACAGGAAACCTCAACCTCATAGCCCCCCTCATCTCCAACTTCTTCCTAATGTCTTATGCACTGGTCAACTTCTCGTGCTTCGATGCTTCCATTGCCAAGTCTCCTGGTCTGTTGGGGGGGGGGGGTGGGAAGTTGGAATGGTCTGTTGGAGGGGGGGGGGGGGAAGGAGTTGGAATGGTCTGTTGGGGAGGGGGGGAAGGTGGGGTTGGAATGGTATGTTGGTGGAATGTGGGGAGAGAATTTTTTTCAATAATTATTATTGAAAATATAATTCAGAAATTTTGCACTTTTTTCAAATTAGTGCGGCTTATACGCGGTAATTTGATTAAAAAAAGTAATTATAATAAATAATAATAAATTAATTTCCTGAAAAGATGATGTATTCATACTCTTGAAGTTGAATAACTCACTTTTCATTGAATATGTATTTATATGATTTTTATTAATAAATAATAAATAATTTAATTAAATTACCACTCAAGGGTGGAGGCCTTCCTTCAAGTATTACAACAAGTGGCTCAGCCTTGCAGGTTATAATAATATTAATAATCATCACCATCATTATCATCATCATCATTATCATCATCATCATCATCATCATTATCATCATCATCGTCATAATCGTCATAATCAATAGTCATCGGTTAGCGTAATTATTATTATCATCTCAACACTAATATTAATCATAGTTATTACTACAACTACTGCTGCTACTACTAGAACTACTACTATTACTGCTACTACTACTACTACTACTACTGCTGCTACTATCACTACCCCCACTACCACTATTACTACTACTACCACTACCCCCACTACCACTATTACTACTACTACCACAACCACCACCATCATTATCATCAGGATCGGTGATCTGCATAGCGGTGATGTTTATAATGTCGTGGAAGACCGCCCTGGTGACCTACTTCATCGTTGGAGGCTTCTTCATGTACGTGCACAACAAGAAAATGGGTCAGTGCACGTGTGATTAACAACACACACATACACACACACACACATAACCAAACACACAAACACACACACACAAACACACACGCACACACAAACACGCACACAAACACACACACACACAGACATCAACTGGGGCTCAAGCACACAGGCACACGTATACAAGGACGCACTTACAAACATACAGAAGCTTGTCCATGTGGATGAGCACGTCAAGAACTACAGGTAATCATCATCATCATTATCATTGTCGTCATCATCATTAGTAGTAGTAATAGTTTGCGTCCGTCAGTTTTTCACCCTCCCACTCCCCACCCATCAACCCACCCACCCTCCACCCACCCTCTACCCACCCATCCACCCACCCACCCTCTACCCACTCTCTACCCACCCACCCTCTACCCACGCACGCAGACCACAGATCCTGGTGCTGACCGGGGTGCCCGAGACGAGGGTCGCCTTGGTGGACTTGTGCACCAGCATCACCAAAGGAAACTCCCTCATGATGTGCGCCAACGTCCTCGAGGTGGGGGGAGGGCCAGGGGGTGCTTTCAACTTATGGCCAGGGGGTGTTTGGCCCTTCAAGCCATTCTTCACATCCTCCCTTCACCTCCTCATCCACAAAACCTAACGCTCATCTTCCTACATTCCAGCCCCCCCCCCTTACCTTCACAACACTCGCAGGACCATAATCTGTTTTTAAGCTAATTCCTTCAATATATACCATGTATAATGCGCCACTTCTCGATTTGGCTCAACTATCAATAACTATGTGGTCCCGTGAGGCCAATCCAAGGAAATTGAAATAGCTACTGATAGAGTGAAATGGCTTAAAATTATTCACTTTTTCCACCCACCCTCCCAAACACCCCCCTCCTTAAACTTCCATTTATACATCCCCACTTACCCCCTCCCCCACTTCCATTTATACATCCCCACTTACCCACCCCCCCCCCCCCCTTAAACAGGCCTCGACTCAGAACCGCCTGCTGGACATGAAGGCTGTCGCTTGGAAGTCGCAGCTGTGGCTCGCCCAACGCAGGACCAAGTCCTTCTACAAGTGGGCGCTATATCAATTCATCAATAATTAATTATCGAATTATTAATTAAATAATAAATTTAATTAGTTAAAAATTAACTGGTTTTAATTGGAGATTTATTTAGATTTTTTTTACAGCGTGGTTTTAGCCGACTCTCTAAGGAAAGGAGTTCAGTCAATGCTTCAAGTATGTGTCTTAAACTAATAGTAGTAGTAGTAGTAGTAGTAGTAATAGTAGTAGTAGTAGTAGTAGTAGTAGTAGTAGTAGTAGTAGTAGTAGTAGTAGTAGTAGTAGTAGTAGTAGTAGTAACAGTAGTAGTAGTAGTAGTAGTAGTAGTAGTAGTAGTAGTAGTAGTAGTAGTAACAGTAGTAGTAGTAGTAGTAGTAGTAGTAGTAGTAGTAGTAGTAGTAGTAGTAGTAGTAGTAACAGTAGTAGTAGTAGTAGTAGTAGTATCTAGTTATACTTTAAACCAGGTGATAATAGATTTAATAATTTAATTACCAAACCAGGTGATAATAAATTAAGTAATTAAATTACCAAACCAGGTGATAGGCTTGGGCAAACTGCGGCCAAACACAGTGATGATGGGCTTCAAGACTGACTGGATGAGCGCCAAGGAGAGTGACGTCACTGAGTACTACAACATCATCAAGTGCGTGTTGTTGCTGCTACCAGCCACTCACCCACTACCACTACAACTCACCCACTACACGCCATCCACACCCACCACCCATCCACTCTACCCACCCACCCACTTACTCACTAGCACTACAACCCACCCACCACCTTCCACCCGAATGTTAGCAGAATAATTCAAAAACCCCATGTATAATGCGCAGCTTATTAAATGGCTCAACATCATCATCATCATCATCACCAACATCATCATCATCATCAACATCATCAGCAACATCAACATCATTATCATCATTATCATCATCATCATCAACATCATCATCATTATCAACATCATCATCAACATCATCATCATCATCAACATCATCATCATCATCATCAACATCATCAGCAACATCAACATCATCATCAACATCATCATCATCAACATCATCACCATCATCATCATCATAAACATCATCATCATCAACATCATCATCAACATCATCATCATAATCATCAACATCATCATCATCATCATCATCAACATCATCATCATCATTCCTCCAAAGCGACGCGTTCGACCTGCATTACGGAGTGGGCGTCTTGAGGGTTCCAGGAGGCCTGTACAAGAAGAGCAAGGAGGCTGCTCAGGTGGCTGGGGGGAGGCATCATTATCAATGCTATCATCATCATCAACATCATCACCGCCAGTAATGGGCAAAATCAAATCGCAAAAAGGGTTGGTTAGATGAGTGGGGAAGGAAATGATGGTTGGAGGGAGGGAGAATGGATGGAGTAGATGAGGTAGGGGATGGTGGTGGAAAGGCTTCATTGGGGAAGTGTTCTTGAAACTTGGAGTCGGATGGAGTGATGGATGTAGACTAGATGGATGAGTAAATGGATGGTTAAATCATCATCATCACCACCCTGCCAGATACCGTTCCAGCTGCAGCAGCAACTGGATCAGCAGCAGAAAGAACTGCAGCAACAAGTCAGTGGAGAGTCCAACACAGCCATCCTGCCTCCACTCGACAACAACAACAACAACAGCAACAATGATAATGATACTCATGGTAGTAATGATACTCCACGAAAGGCAAAGTTCACGACTATTGTTGATGATGATGATGAGGACGATGAGTGTGAAGAGGAGGAGCTGGAAAGGTGATGATGATGATGATTGTGATAGATTTATGAATTTATAATACAACCATCATACTCATTGCATCATCACCACAATTGTAACCATCATCATCATCACTACCACCAAAATCATAATCACCACCTCCACCACTATAATCATTATCATAACAGAACGGTGGATAGTAGGAAGGAAAAGAAGGAGAAGGTGGAGACGCTGTTCAGCACCAAGAAGTCGAGTGGATTCATCGATGTGTGGTGGCTCTTTGATGATGGAGGTCCTTTCATCCTTCCTTCCTTCCTTTCATCCTTCCTTCCACCCTTCCTTCCATTCATCAATCCATCATTATCCATCCATCTTTCCATTCATCCATCCATCATTATCCATCCATCCATCCATCATTATCCATCCATCCATTTTTTTTTTCTATCCATCTATTCATCCTTCTATCAATCCATCATCTTTGATGATGGAGGTCCTTTCATCCATCCTTCCTTCTTTCCATTCATCCATCTTTTTATCTATCCATCGATCCTACTACCTAACCCTCCATCCATTTATCTATTCAACTATTCATCCCTCTATCCATCTATCATCCATCCATCCACTCATCCACGCAGGCCTAACCCTCCTCATCCCCTACCTCCTCTCCCAACGAAAGCTCTGGAAGGGATGCCAGCTCAGGGTCTACATTGCTGGTTTGTGATCATGATGATGATGATGATGATCCCGTTCTTGCTTCTAATAATTCATGATGATGATGATCCCGATTTTTCTCCTAATCATGATTCAATTTTCGAGTAATGATGATTCAATCCGAATCAAATCATTATTGCTTAAATCAAATCCTGCTTAGGTCAAATCGAATCAATCTAGCTTAAATCAAATCCCGTTTAGTTCAAATCAAACATGTTTCCACGTCTTGATTCAAATCCCGATCACGATTTTATTTTGCCTATCACTGAATAATTTTATATAAATAATATTTTTAATTGAGTAAAAATAATTTAATATTGTAATAATAATAATTTAATATTGTAATAATAATAATTTAATATTGTAATAATAATAATTTAATATTTTAATAATAATAATTTAATATTGTAATAATAATAATAATAATACTTTTCAGGATCTAGTCAATCAGAACTGGTGAAAGAGCAGAGACAGTGCGAAATTTAAAATTATTTTTATCCTTTATTATTAACAGAATTAATAATAATTACTATTTATCATTAATATTATTTATTAATAAGTCACCACCGCCACGACTGAATTAAAGAATTGATATAATTAATGAATTAACTCATTAATTATTATTAATTCACAGAATGGCTTCCCTCCTCAGCAAGTTCCGAATCGAGTACTCCTCACTCATCGTCATCACCGACATCAACAGGAAGCCCAACCCTGAAAGGTGGTGTCTACTACTACTACTATCACCACCACCACCACTACTACTACTAACACCACCACTACTACTACTACCACCTCCACTTCTACTACTACTACCACTTTCTCAGCTACTACTACTACTACTACTAAGACCACCAATACTACTACTACCACCTCCACAACTACTACTACTGATATCATCACCACCAATATTACTACTACTACTACTACTACTACTACTACTACTACTATCATCACCACCAATACACTACTACTACTACTATCATCACCACCACAGCATCACAGAGTTCTGCAAGCTGGCTTCAAAGATGAAGATTCAAGATGATGAGTTGGTGGCTCAGAACGCCAAGGTGGTGCTGATGATGATTTTGATAGTGGAGATGATGATGATGATGATGTGGTGGTAGATTGGTGCTGATGATGATGATGATGTGGTAGAGTGGTGATGATGATGATGTGGTGGTGGTAGTATACTGATGATAGTGGAGATGATGAATATGATGTTATAGTAGTGTTTCGCTGATGATAATGTATTGTGGTAGGGTGTTGCTGATGATCATGATATATTGAAATCATCATCATCATCATGACGTATTTTTAGTCATCATCATAATCACCACCACAACTACAGACACACCGCTACTTACGCCTGAAGGAGTTGTTGAGGGAGAGGTCCAGTGAAGCGAATCTCATCGTGATGTATGTTGTTGGTGGTCATGATGATGATTGTATCATTATCAACTTTCCCCATTCTCTAGATAAGGTGATGATAATGATTTAATCATTATCAACTGCCTGCCCCAACAGGTCTCTACCAATGCCTCGCAGGGGTCTGCACAGCAGCACACTGTACATGTGTTGGCTGCACACCCTGACGCACCAACTGCCGCCCATCCTCCTTCTCAGGGGCAACCAGGAAAACGTGCTCACCTTCTACTCGTAGATTCGATATTTGGGGGGGGAGGGTAAGAGAGAGTTGAGGGGAGGGGGTAGGAAAGAGTTGAGGGAGGGGGGTAGGAGAGAGTTGAGGGAAGGGGTAGGAGAGAGTTGAGGGGGGGGGGTATTGGGTTTATCATCTATTCGTAGATAGATAGGGGGGGGGGTTTTATTGATAGAGGGTTAATATGGGAGAAGATGTAGGGAGAAAAAGGAGGGGGGTTGATTCTGGGGAAGGGGGTTGATCTGAGATTTTATGTTAAAAACGCTTTTAAACCAGAATCTCTTTAAGGAATTAGATGATATTTATGATGATGATGACAATGATGATTAATATTATGATGATAATGATGATAATAATGTTGATGATGATGATAATGATGATTTATATATCAGCTTCATTGTTAAAGATTCTCTATTTTGTCTTCCTAATCTTCCTTCACGATTTTTGACGATTCCAACATATTTGTATTTGTGCTTCTACCTGTGCTTGTGTGTGTACGTGTGTGTGCCTTTGTGTGTGCTTACACATACACACTCGTACAGACACATACAAGTATGCACACATAAATACAGATAGATTTGTACACACATACATACACACACACACTTATGTGTCAGTGTGTACGTATGTGTGTTTGTATTTTCAAGTATTTGCTCTCAGTATTTACATGCCCACAACATCAATATAATGCATTCTGAAAAAATAAAGATTATCTTATTAATAATAATTAGAATATTAATGATAATAATAATATAATAATGATTATACTAATAACAATAATCATAAAATAATATTAATAATAATAATACTAATAGCCTTAATAATATTAATGATATCTTTTCATAATAATGATAATAATAATAATCCATTTTTAAATAAGTATTATATTACTCTTACCACCAATAAACTTCAATCCCAAAATAAACGAATAATAATAACAATAACTACACACACACAGACGCACATACACACACACACACAAACAAACATAAACACACACACAAATTCTGATGATGTTCTTGACGGGTGTGTGATTGAAGAATTCAGCAATGGTGAGTTTCACGGACACTAGATTATTACGAGGCTTTCTTGACGCTTTCTTTTACTCAATAAATTCTTCCATCACTCCTTATTGATTGTTTATAATGCAGTCATCATCATCATCACCACTGCTATCATCATCATCACCACTGCTATCACCATCATCATCACTGCTGCTATCATCATCATCATCAAAACTATAATCAGCATCACTGGTATCACATTCATCAACAAAACTATTATTGTCATCGTTATCGGCATCATCACCATCACCATTATCGTCAGCATCATCATCATCACCACTACTACCACATTCATCGTCATCATCATCAGCAATCAACTAGAAGGAATAGGTAAAACGTATAGTTCATCCCTTAATAGGTTCTATAATAAATTCTAATAATTTAATTTATTCATTTATGCAAGCTTCCAATGTTTATTAATGAGGTCATCATGTTCTTTAATTAAGGAAAAAGTTAAAATATTTCTTTAGTTAATTAAAGTTGTTAAATAATTCACGCTAATTACTCATTTTCAGATCCAATGACGACTACTACTACTACTACTACTTCTACTACTACTACTACTACTACTTCTACTACTACTACTACTACTGCTACTACTACTACTACTACTACTACTACTATACTACTACTACTACTACTACTACTACTACTACTACTACTACTACTACTTCTACTACTACTACTACTACTACTACTATACTACTACTACTACTACTACTACTACTACTACTACTACTACTACTACTACTACTACTACTACTACTACTACTATACTACTACTACTACTACTACTACTACTACTACTACTACTACTACTTTCCAAGAAAAGAAGCGGGAGATTTGTATGCGAAAGGATTTGAGCTCTAGCAAAAGTTGAATTACAACTGCCATTATTTGGCACATATGCACTTTTGTTTTATATCTTCAAATTGGCGATTGTCAAGTGTGGGAATGTGTGTGTGTGTGTGTGTGTGTGTGTGTGTGTGTGTGTGTGTGTGTGTGTGTGTGTGTGTGTGTGTGTGTGTGTGTGTTTAAAATACCTGTGTGACTAGGTATAAAAGGGGCATACGCCATTTGAAATCACAATTTCTGAAAGCATCACTTTGAAGGTGAATACAAGTTCCCGAAATTTTATTTTCTTTTATTTTTTTATATTAATATTATTATTATTATACTATTTAATTTAATCTATTTAGTTGTCATTATTGAATTGTAATAATATGTCTTAGTTGATTTATTTTTCTGTTATTTATTTAAAAAAAATTCATTAGCATTAATATCATTGTCTTCTTTAACTTATTTTATTCTTTTCTTTCTTTTTAAATTATAAAAGAATTAGAAAAATGTTCTCAACTTGCATTTAAATACTGATTGGCCATTTGATTAGGATAAATGATTTAAATGGTTCCTTAATTGAATGTACTAATTTGATGAATCCATCAATTAATGAGTTAATTACTTTTAATTATTATTTATGACGGTGCGAAGAGTACCTAGAATTGAAAAGCGTATAAATAATATTTCTATTCTTACTATTTCTATTCTTAATAATATTTTATAGATGTATTAAAGAGTTTTTAACATTAATTATAAAAATATTTTAATTATTTAACAACTTAATTTAAATATTTAAGAAATAAAATTATGAAATATTAATAACGGAAAGTACTCGCAAACATTTTTCCTTTGCTTTAAGAAAATTATCAACTCACATCCGGCATCATCTATCATCATCATTATCATCACCGTCATCATGACCTTCATATATTTAATTATTCAAAAATTATTTTTATTTAATCATACATTTAAATGAGATATTAATGTAGTTCTGTACCAGCAATTAAATCATTAATTAATTGAGAAACTCTCCAATTCAAGGAGGTCTATTCAATGATTATGCGGAAACCTTTAATCAATTGGACCGGATTAACTAAATTATCATTTAAATTCATTAATTTAATACTTGATTATGCTAGTTTCAAATCCAATTAGCTTCTATTATAAAGTTAATTGATCTTCCATGTATCCTCAAAAACCAGGTGTTTTGCCGCCGACAAAATATTTTGAATAGGTAGATTTGAAAGTTCCAGTAAAATTCAGAAAATTCATTGTGAAAATTGGTGATCTTTAAGAAATAGGCTCGCTCAACTCCACGGCATTACGTACATTTAGCTGCAAAATCTCTTGCTTTTCAGAGGCATATATTGAAGAACGTGAAATTAGGAATTGTTCCTTAATTAATTCGTCTAATTGCCCTCTTTTTGCCATTGATGAGAGTCAATTAGTCATTAGTTAATTGAACATCTCATTGACTCAATTATACTCTCTAATTAATTAATCAAGTCATTAAAAATCCAATTGTGAAGCCATTTAATTTATTTTGAGCCTTGGTACGTAAGCTGCTAATCCTATTTCATAACTCTGAATCAATTGAGGATTTATGAACGAATTAAATCATTTTAAATCCAATAGTTCCTATTTGTGCATATAATTAACTCAATTTGGGCACATAATTATCTCACATTTTGCATATAATTAACTCATTTTGTGCATCTAATTATCTCATTTTGTGCATATAATTAACTCAATTATGAATAACTTAGTGAGGTATCGATAACACGACCTAGGCAGACTTGACTAGAGTATTATTACATGAATTAATTAATTAACATATAAGTTAACTTAACAAGTTAATTAGCATATAAATTAACTCATTAACTAATTACTATGTTATCTAACTAACTAATTACCATGAAATTTAAATTAATTAATTCTTATAAATAATTAGATTGCACTTTACACGTTTTTTTACTTTTGCTCCTAAGAGCTTTCGAATAGGCTAATTTATCAATCTTCAATTGCAAAATGCTTCACAATTAGAATCAAACTTTCTAGTTTAATTTTTTTCGGATTTACAAAATTGGTGCGTCTTATACACTGGTTATGTGGTGATCGGAAATTATAACAAAAACTGTTAATCTTGTTATAGAAAAGCTGCAGTTAATTAATGCGATATCCAAAAAGTTATTGTTACTAATATAATTAATAATAGAAATAAGTATTGTTATTATTGTTATGTATCCTATAATGAGTTAAATGCAATTTTAATCAGTAATCGCGATATTAATAAAAATATATTTATTAGCATTAATATATTTTTATTTATGGTAAAAGACATAATAATATTAATTATTATTATTATGTTGCTGTTATTCATGTTTGTTGATTTCCCACTCAAATATTGTTGACTGTTTACCATGCATGTCGTATTAATCAATTGACCGCCACCATCGTCATCATCACCATCATCATCACCATCATCATCATCACCATCATCATCATCACCATCATCATCATCATCACCATAATCACTCTCATCATCATCATCATCATCACTCTCTTCACCATCACCATCATCATCACCATAATCACTCTCATCATCACCATCATCATCACTCTCTTCATCACCATCATCATCATCATCATACACCAAAGAAACACTTAAACCCTTCTCAAACTTCATTTTCCAAAAACATCTTTTTCATAAATATTTCCCCAAAAAAGTTGCGCGCATCAAAATGAAAAATGGGAGAATAATGATTAATAAATAGGTCAGTTCGGCACTGCATGAATGTGTGTCAAGAGGAGCTTTCGCTTGAAAGATCCACTGCTGTGTCTTTCTTAGCAGTGCTTCGAATGGTCTAGTGCTGTTGTTGTTGCTTTGCGTATGTGTACAACGAGATACATTGTATATAATACTACGTTGTATAACAATATAAATTGTACAAAAGTATACCTTGTATAATATACTACATTGTATATAATTAAATTTTTAAATTAGTTGAAAAATATGTAAAAACTTTTTTTTGCATATTATATTACAAACATAATTAATTATTCTATCAAATTTGGCTATTAAATAATATATATATATAATTTATTATACTGCTTTTTATAACTACTACCGTGAAAAACCAGACTGTTAAGACACCACAATTTGTCTTTACAAAAAAGTATATTTTCCCCTCTAAAGCTAGAATGCCTGTAGTGGTGATTATGGCGAGCAATAAGGATACTTTAAACTGGATTTCCATAGTATTATGAATAATTTAAGTTAACTGAAAAAGAAAGACTTTTGAGCAAAGATATTCAATATTTATAAGTTTCACATTTTTTTAATTATTGAAAAATAATTATATTGTCCCTTAAAAAAATAATTAAAATTTAGAGAATGTATTATTATTTTACGGTAACTATATGTCTCTATTTTAACATAATATTTTTATTAGTGTTATTATTATTACTATTATTGTCATGTAAATTCTTAAAACTTGAATTTTCGGCATTTTCAGCTCCTTCTAGGGCTCTTATATTTCTTTTTATTTCTTTTATGTTTAAAAAAAATGTTTTTATTTTATTATTATTATTTTTTTTCTTCCTTTACAAACATTTTGAAATGCGCAAATAAGTTAATCTCGAATGACAGTGTCAATAATAAAATCATAATCATAATTTTTAAGTAGTTTTAGTAGTATTAGTATTAGTAGTAGTATTAGTAGTAGTAGTGGTAGTAGTGGTAGTAGTAGTAGTAGTAGTAGAAGTAGTAGTAGTAGTAGAAGTAGTAGTAGTAGTAGTAGTAGTAGTAGTAGTAGTAGTAGTAGTAGTAGTAGTAGTAGTAGTAGTAGTAGTAGTAGTAATAGAGTAGTAGTAATAGCAATTAACAATGCCCAATTATCGATTAATTAATGGGTAATTAAACTCTATTACTTTTCCTAGTCTATCGAATGTCCTTTAATAGGTTGACATTGGCAATGTCATGATGGTGATGATGATGATGATGAAGGAGAAATGATGAAGATGGTTGACATTGTGGTGTGTGTGACAGCTCAAGTTTCAATTCTGCTTATAATAATATTAATTATTATTATTGTTGTTATTAAATTATTATTTTAAGTAATCATTATCGTATTAAATCATTATTATTATTTTTATTTTTATTTTTGAAAAGTCATTATTATTCTTATTAACTTATTATTTGAATTACTATATATAATGGGTTTTATTATTAATAGTAATTAAATATACATATTGATGCTATTTATTGTTTTTTTATTACATATTCCTACTTCTAATAATAATAATTACTATTATTATTATTATTATTGGTATTATTATTATTATTATTATCATTATTATATAATTGGTATTTCAATTAATATTTGCATTGAACATCCCAAGCAATAGGTCCTTATCATGAGGCTTAGGCGTTCTGTTGAGTTGTCAGTATTTAAAGGATTATTATTATTGTTGTTATAACCATTATTATTATTCTCTTCTTTCATTTATTATTATTTTATTTATTTATCAGTTGTCGTTTCATTATTTCATGCTTTATTATTTTATACTTTTATTACTTGATGACAGTAATAATAAATCAAAAGCAATAACATTTTTATAACTCATCATCACCACCACCATCATCATCACCACCACCATCATCATCACCATCACCATCATCACCATCAAACCACATAGCATATCAACCTTCAACAGTTTTTGTCGTTAACTTTTAATTTATTCATAAAACTCAATACCATTTAAAGCGGTGATGATAATGACGCCAATAATAATAAAAATAATAATTATAATATCCAATCAATATTAATTTATTTTAATTTTATTTTATTGATGTTATTTAGGGTTATGATTATATAAATAATCCATAAAATTTAATACTTTATTCCTTTTTTTTAATATTGCAAAATATTTATTACCTTTAAATTTCTCGCATATAGTTTTGGGACAATGTCATTAATTTTTATGCATATGTAATTTACTATTATTTTTTACAAATATTTTTTTAAAGGATGGATCAATTCTTTGATGGATGGATACGTGAATGAAGGAAGGGTGGATGGATGGATGGATGGATGGGTAGAAGAATTGATGGATGGATAGATAGAAAGATAAATGGATAGATGAACATATAGATAAATGAATGGTTGAATAGATGGATGGATTGGTGAATGAATGGATTTGTGAATGGATGGATTGGTGAATGAATAAATGGATGGATTGGTGAATGAATGAATGAATGGATTGGTGAATGAATGAATGGATGGATTGGTGAATGAATGAATGGATGGATTAGTGAATGAATGGATGAATGAATGGATAAATGGATGGATTTAAAACAAGGTCATTTATCAAAGCATACACTTTTTCGTTCTGATAAGTGACTTTGCTTTTTATCTAAATTAATTCAATTTTTAACTTTGTAAGCATAAATTTTGATGTGACGTATTTGCTTGAAGTGGTTTTGCCAGGTAGGCGTTTCAATCAACGAATCAAAACTATTTATATAGCGCTTTTTTCTAATTAAAAAGCGCTTTTAAATAGGTTTGTTAAAAAAAACAGGGTTTTAGACCCCCTCTAATATACGTATCAAAATCAAATTTAATAACAAACAATCAATCTTAATAATCCAACCTCACCCGCATCACCACGATCACCATTGCCACAGCATCTTAATCATCACCACAGTACCAACATTCTCACTACAGCATAATCATCCCCACATCATCTTCATACCCCATCATCATTTTTCTTAAACTTTTTCTCACTGGTGTTGAGGCTCCGACAGAAGGTGAAAGAGAAGTCCTTGCCAACACTGGAACTGTTTTTGATGTGGCTGGATTTGGTAAAATTGCTTTGTAAGCCCTTAATATATTCACAGTCATTAAACTCCTCCCACTTTGGAATTTCTATCATTATTCTACTGCAAAATGCGGTTATTATTATCCGTCTAAAAAATGTTTTCTTAATAATTCTTTATGAAAAATAATTATTTAAAAAATGCGATTTCCAATTTTGCATTTAAAAAGTGATTTAACTAGATTATTCAGATGTCAATCAATTATAGTAGGAGGAGTTTAATGCTATGAATAGATTAAGGGCTTATATTAAAGCAATTTTACCGCTGGATTCCTCTTTTCTGTTGCAGCTCACCTGGTTCACTGCGGCCATCTTGGTTTGCTGCGGCCATTCCTTGACACACTGAAAACGACCAACATTTAAACATAAAACACTCTAATTAATACTATTGAATTAAGATTATAATATTTCAAAATAAAATACCCAAAATCATTCAACCCTATCCTTGAACGAATGGTTTATGCATCTGCCAAAATGGCAGCTGCTAACCAAAAACAGCAAATCATCTGAAAATCTAAATTTGTACCCTTTGAGAGTTTTGAGAAACAATTTAAAAAATAGATTCAACAATTTATATTCTTAAATTTTTCTGTTTTAATATTTATTAGAAGTTTTATTAAATATAAATTTCGCGCTAAAATAACCTTTTAAATTCAACTCCATCTTTAAAGGGATGAATTTACACTAGGTGGTTTCGAAAAAATGAAAATTAGAAACTAAAATTATTCCAAATTATTCTATTTAAAAAATCAAATAAGAATTCATTTTTTTTGTAAATCGACAGCTTTGAAAGAGATTTTAAATAATTGAAGTTTTGAAATACTTTTCCAATAAATTTTTTTATTATAAAACCCTTCAAAAAGATGACTAAAACAATCAAAACGTTCTATCTCAAGTAGTATTTTATTACTAAAAATATATTCAATTGAATCTAGTTTTTGCTTTCAAATTCCATTTTTATAATTTTCTGATCTGTGCCTATTTGTTGTTATATATATGTCTTTTATGCATTATATCTTAATAAAAGTTTCTTTTCCATTTACATATCGGATATAAATGAATTTTAGAAAAATTGAAATATGCATAATTAATAATAATATTGTTGTATATTAATTTTATTAATTAAAATGACTACTTTTTTTATTTTAAATCTTAATAATTATTTGTATTTTCTTTCAACTCTTAATAATAATTAATTTGACTATTTCAATTTCAACTATTATTTATATTTATTTTCTATTCTTTTTAGAATGGATGAGAGCCCTCCAATCAAAGATGTTCCAAGCCCAGGTGCTGATGATAATGATCAAATGATACATAAAATTATAATTATTATAAATAAAATAATAATATTAAAACAATATTAAATGAATCTTATTACTATTATTCTAATGATAATAATAATAATAATAATAATGATGATAATAATAATATTCTAATCAGGAGTTGAAAGTTCTAGATTTACAGTTGCTAAGGTGACTTGTGGTTATGATTATGATTATTGTTACTTATTATTCCTGTTTAAAATTATTATTACTTGTATTGGTAATCATTATGATTCTTAGTATTCATCATTATAATTACCATTGTTACATGTTATTTTCACAGTATGTTCTTTTGTTATTTGTTGCATTATAGGTTTTTTGATTTTTAATTAAAAATTGTTTGGCAACGTTTTCAATTAATATTTCTGTTAATTAAACACATGGCTAAAGACTAATTAATGAAAATAATAATAACAACAATAATCATTATTTATATTTAACTTAGAATTATTTAAACAAAATCATTAAAAACAGTTTTCATAGAAATATTTTTGCATAAAAAAACTAAATAAATATTCGCGGTTGTTTTTTTGTTGTTTTTTAAACCCCAAAAACTCAATCATTCTACCCAATCTTCTCTCCCCTATTCCCTTTTTCCCTACTCCTACCCTACACTTCCCATACTTCTCCCAATCTCTCCCACCCTTCCCATATCTCTCCCAATCTCTCCCACCCTTCCCATACTTCTCCCAGCCTCTCCCATCCTTCCCATACCTCTCCCAACCTCTCCCACCCTTCCCATACCTCTCCCAACCTTTCCCACACTTTTCCTTCCTACCCCTATATTTTTTCTATTTACCCCAAAACCCCTCATCTACCTATCCCCCAACTATTTTTATCCTACTCACCCCCAAGTACCCCACCCTCATTCTCCTACCCATCATCCCACTCCCCCCCTACCCTACACCCCCCAACTTGCCCCACCCCCCCCTAATAGGTGGACCACAAGAAGGGTGGGGCAGATGCGGTAAAGACAGAGTTGGCTGAGAAGAAGGAAGAGGGGGGGAGGGTGGTGAGGTCTGAGGGGGATGTGGAGGCAGGGATGGAGAGAAAGGATAGTCTTGCAGAGGTGGTGGTGATGGTAGTAGTAGTACTATTATTATTAATATAAGTAGTGATTGTATTACTATTTTTAGCAGTAGTAGTAGTAGTAGTAGTAGAAGTAGTAGTGATAGTAGTAGTAGGAGTAGTAGTAGTAATAGTAGTAATAGTATTATCATCAACACCATCTACAGAAGAAGACCTTCGGAAACAACACCCTTGAAACAATTCCACACATCGACCACTACAGGTTGCTACTACTACTGCTACCACTACTACTACTACTACTACTACTACTACCACTACTACTACGATTACTACTACTACTACTACTACTACTACTACTGCTACTACTACTACTGCTACTACTACTACTACTGCTACTATTACTGCTACTACAACTACTACTACTACTACTACTACTACTACTACTACTACTACCACCACTACTACTACTACTACTACTACTACTACTACCACTACTACTACGACTACTACTACTACTACTACTACTACTACTACTACTACTACTACTACTACTACTGCTACTACTACTACTGCTACTACTACTATTACTGCTACTATTACTGCTACTACAACTACTACTACTACTACTACTACTACTACTACTACTACTACTACTACTACTACTACTACTACTACTACTACTACTACTACCACCACACCACAGAAACCTTCTCTCAACCACTGGTCAAATGAGAAGCAGACCAACCCTCTTGGAATTGCATGATATTGAAGCTATGGTGAGTATTATCATCATCATTATCACCATGATAATCATCATCATTATCACCATGATAATCATCATCATTATCACCATGATAATCATCATCATCATCACCATGATAATCATCATCATTATCACCATGATAATCATCATCATCATCATCCTAATCATCATCATCATCAGGAAGAAAATATGGATGACCCAATGTTGGACAAGGCTGCTGGTTCACCAGCCAAGGTGGTGCTGATGATGATAATATAAATATTATAAATAATTATGATAGTTTAAATAATAATAAATAATATTTTCAATAATAAAATAAATATAATAATTTTATTATTAGTAATTTAAAAACAATTTAAACAGCAAGCGGAGGGAGCGAAGTTTGGATGGATTCAAGGAGTCTTGGTTATTAATTTAATAATATACATTATTATTATTATTATTATTAATTATTCCTATTATAATTATAAAATCCATAATAATAATAACAATAGTTATAATCATCATCAGGTACGATGTGTCTTGAACATCTTTGGTGTGATGTTGTTTCTGAGGCTGACTTGGGTGGTTGGTCAGGCAGGTGGGTGGACAACTACTACTATCATCAGCACCATCCCATTACTACTATCATCACCAACATCCCATCTCTGCTATCATCATCATCACACCACTACTATCATCATCATCACACCACTACTATCATCACTATTATCTCTTTACTAATATCATCACACCACTACTATCATCATCATCACACCACTACTATCATCACTATTATCTCTTTACTAATATCATCACACCACTACTATCATCACCACCATTAAATCACTACTATCATCAGCACCATCACAAAACTACTATCATCACAGGCATAGGACTGGGGGTAGTGGTGATCTTGCTGGCCTCTGTCGTCACCGTCATCACCACCCTCTCCATGAGCGCCATTTCAACCAATGGAATCGTCAAAGGAGGTTGTGTGGTTGCTGTGGCTGTGGCTGTTGTGGTTGCTGTGGTTGTTGTGGCTGTGGCTGTGGTGGTTGTTGTGGCTGTGGTGGTTACTGTGGTGGTTGCTGTGGCTTGTGGTTGTGGTGGTTATAGTTGTAGTTGCGGTTGTGGTGTGGAAGTTGTAGTGGTTATGGTTGTAGTGGTGCTTGTGGTGGTTGTGGTGGTTTTTGTAGCTATGCAATGCATATACCATCACACTTATGCATATACCACTATACACCATCCACCCTCCACCAACACATCACTAGCACCACACCATACCACACTGCCATTATCATCATCATCATCATCATCACCATCATCATCACCATCATCATCACCATCATCATCATCATCATCATCATCATCACCATCATCATCATCATCACCATCATCATCATCATCACCATCATTCTCATCATCATCATCACCATCATCATCATCATCATCACCACAGGGGGTGCCTACTACATGATATCCCGTTCCCTAGGCCCGGAATACGGAGGAGCTATAGGTGGCATGATGATGATGATGATGACGATGATGGCGATGATGATGATGATGCTGGCAATGATGATGATGATGATGCTGGCAATGATGAATATATTGGCGATGATGATGATGGGACGATTATCATGATGACGATCGTAGTGATAATGATGTTGAGAATGATGATGGCGATGATGATGATGATGATGGCGATGATGATGATGATGATGATGATGATAATGATGATGATGGCGATGATGATGATGATGATCCACAGGAATCGTCTTCTCATTGGCTAACGCTGTGGCTGTGGCGATGTACGTGGTGGGATTTGCAGAGACGATTAGGGATATACTGGATGTGAGTGGTGCTGATGATGATGGTGGTGGATGTGAGTGGTGCTGATGATGATGGTGGTGGATGTGAGTGGTGCTGATGATGATGGTGGTGGATGTGAGTGGTGGTGATGATGATGGTGGTGGATGTGAGTGGTGCTGATGATGATGGTGGTGGATGTGAGTGGTGCTGATGATGATGGTGGTGGATGTGAGTGGTGCTGATGATGATGGTGGTGATGATGATGATGATGAAAGGATAATAGCATCACCAACTTCAACAACACTAACCCAACATCATAATCACACAACCCTCAACAACAACACCACCAAAAACCACCACCACCAACAAACCTCACCCCAACAACCCCCCAACAACAACAACCTCAACATCACCCCAAACCCAATAATAACAACCACCCCCCCCCCCTAACCCTTACCCTAACCCTAAACCCCCCCAACAACAACAACAACAACACCAACAACATCATCATCATCATCATCATCATCATCATCATCATCATCATCATCATCATCATCATCATCATCAGGAGAGCGACAAACTGATGGTCGACCGCATCAATGACGTCAGAATCATGGGTATCATTACCTGCACCGTCCTCTTCTTCATCATCCTCGGAGGCATGGCTTGGGAGGCTAAGGTGTGTTTGTGTGTGTGTTTGTGTGTGTGTGTGTGTGTGTGTGTTTGTGGGGGGAAGGGACGGGGGTGTATGTGTGTTTATGTGTGTGTGGGAGGGAGGGTAAGTGTGTGTGTTTGTTCCTGTATGTGGGTATGTGTAACAACCACACATAACACTGACACACACACACACGCACAAACACACACACAGACACACACACACAGCAACACACACACAAACACACACACACAGGCACAACTGGTTCTCCTCGTGATACTGACGGTCGCTATCGCGAATTACTTCGTGGGTACCTTCATTCCACCGTCGGAGGAAAGTATACAAAGGGGCTTCGTTGGATACAACTGTGAGTGTGGTTGGTGTGGTTGGTGTGGTTGTTGGTGGTTGGTGTGGTTGGTTGGTGTGGTTGGTTGGTGTGGTGTGGTTGGTTGTGGTTGGTTGGTGTGGTGTGGTTGGTGTGGTTGGTTGTGGTTGGTTGGTTTGGTTGGTGTGGTTGGTTGTGGTTGGTGTGGTTGGTGTGGTTGGTGTGGTTGGTGTGGTTGGTATGGTTGGTGTGGTTGGTTGTGGTTGGTTGGTGTGGTTGGTGTGGTTGGTTGTGGTTGGTGTGGTTGGTTGTGGTTGGTTGGTGTGGTTGGTGTGGTTGGTGTGGTTGGTTGTGGTTGGTTGGTGTGGTTGGTGTGGTTGGTTGTGGTTGGTGTGGTTGGTTGTGGTTGGTTGGTGTGGTTGGTGTGGTTGGTGTGGTTAGTGTGGTTGGTTGTGGTTGGTTAGTGTGGTTGGTTGTGGTTGGTGTGGTTGGTTGTGGTTGGTTGGTGTGGTTGGTGTGGTTGGTGTGGTTGGTTGTGGTTGGTTGGTGTGGTTGGTTGTGGTTGGTGTGGTTGGTTGTGGTTGGTGTGGTTGGTTGTGGTTGGTTGGTGTGGTTGGTGTGGTTGGTGTGGTTGGTTGGTGTGGTTGGTTGGTGTGGTTGGTGTGGTTGGTGTGGTTGGTGTGGTTGGTGTGGTGTGGTTGGTGTGGTTGGTGTGGTTGGTGTGGTTGGTTGTGGTTGGTTGGTGTGGTTGGTGTGGTTGGTTGGTGTGGTTGGTGTGGTTGGTGTGGTTGGTGTGGTTGGTTGGTGTGGTTGGTGTGGTTGGTTGGTGTGGTTGGTGTGGTGTGGTGTGGTTGGTGTGGTGTGGTGTGGTTGGTTGGTGTGGTTGGTGTGGTGTGGTGTGGTTGGTTGGTGTAGTTGGTGTGGTTGGTGTGGTTGGTGTGGTGTGGTGTGGTGTGGTGTGGTTTGTTGTGGTTGGTGTGGTTGGTTTGTTGTAGTTGGTGTGGTTGGTTGTGGTTGGTGTGGTTGGTTGTGGTTGGTGTGGTGTGGTTTGTTGTGGTTAGTTGTGGTTGGTGTGGTGTGGTTGGTGTGGTTTTTTGTGGTTGGTTGTGGTTGGTGTGGTGTGGTTGGTTGGTAGTTGTGTGGTTGGTGGTGTGGTTGGTGTGGTGTGGTTGGTTGGTGTGGTTGGTGTGGTTGGTTGGTTGTGGTTGGTGTGGTTGGTGTGGTTGGTGTGGTGTGGTGTGGTTGGTTGGTGTGGTTGGTTGGTGTGGTTGGATAGAACTGTGAGTGGTGGTGTGGTTGGTTGTGGTTGGTGGTGGTGGGGTTGGTGGTGTGGTTGGTGTGGTTGGTGGTGTGGTTGGTGTGGTTGGTGGTTGGTTGGTGTGGTGTGGTTGTGGTTGGTTGGTGTGGTGTGGTTGGTGTGGTTGGTGTGGTTGGTTGTGGTTGGTTGGTTGGTTGGTGTGGTTGGTGTGGTTGGTTGTGGTTGGTGTGGTTGGTTGGTGGTGTGGTTGGTGTGGTGTGGTTGGTGTGGTTGGTGTGGTGTGGTGTGGTTGGTTGTGGTGGTTGGTGTGGTTGGTTGTGGTGGTTGGTGTGGTTGGTGGTTGGTTGGTGTGGTTGGTGTGGTTGGTGGTGTGGTTGGTTCAAATCCCGTGTATAATGCGCACCTCCTTGTTCGGCTCTAACACTTCAAAGACAACAAAGAGACATCGAAGGGTCAAGTTGAGGGAATCGATGTAGAATGGCCAGCTTGTTCAGATGTCTTATCTTTACATCTTTTCGTAATAGTTCATTTATACCAGGGTTTAGTTTATATCTTTTTACAATTTACCCAATGGCTACGTCAGTCGACGAGTTATGGGATAAAAGTGGGGTTTAGGGATGTTTGTGTTTTTGTCTAAATTTGAATTTGGGTCAGAGGGTGGTTGGATAGGTAGATGGATGGAAGGTGGTTGGATAGGTAGTTGGCCTATAAAGGTTAGATGGATAAATGGATGGAGGTGGTTAGATGAATAGAAAGATGGGTTGAGATGGTTGGATGGACAGATCGATGAATGGAGGATGGTTGGATCATCATCACCACCATAATCATCATCACCACCACAGTGGAGACGATGAAAGAGAATTTCTTTCCTTCCTTCCGGAACGAGAATTTCTTCAGTGTCTTTTCCATCTACTTCCCTGCTGCCACTGGCATCCTTGCTGGTGCCAACATCAGTGGAGATTTGAGGGTGTGTTGGTTGGGGGGAGGAGGGAAGGGGTAAGAAGAAAATGGATTAGGGAGAGGGGAGGGGTTTGAGATTGATGGGAAAAGATGGTTTGGTTGGCTACTGGGGGTCGGGGTGGGGGGGGGGAGGGGGGCGTTTTAAGAATTGGGGTGGATGGGGTCAGGTGATTGTAGGAGGGGTGCAAACGGGAGGTCTGTCTTTGTTGAAGGCGCTTTAAATAATAAAAATAATCATAATTATCATTATCATCAACATCATCTTCATCATCATCATCATCAACATCATCATCATCAACATCATCATCATCAACATCATCATCATCATCATCATCATCATCATCATCATCATCATCATCATCATCATCATCATCATCATCATCATCATCATCATCATCATCATGACAGGACGCCCAGAAGGCCATTCCCAAAGGAACTCTCCTCGCCATCCTCATCACCACGTTAACATATGTGGGTGTGGCTATCACTGTTGGTGAGTGGTGCTGATGATGATGATGATGGTGGTGGTGGTGATGATGTTAAAAGGTGGATGTGGTGATGATGATGATTATGTTAGTAGTGCTGATGATGGTGGTGGAGGTGATAATAGTTAATATATTGATGAATTTATTATTGCGGGTGATAGGGTTGGTGCTGATGATGATGACTATGAAGATGATAATGATGATGACTATGAAAATGATGATGATGATGATGCTGATGATGATGATGATGATGATGATGATGAAGATGATGAAGATGATGATGATGAATATAATGATGACTATGATGATGATGATGAGGATAAAAGTGATTCTGATGATGCTGATGATAATGACCACAGGCGATGATGATGATGATACAATCATTATCAAAACCACAGGCGCGTTGTACATGCGGGAGCAGATGGGACCAAGTGTTGTGGCGTCGATCTTCATGTCGAACGATTCTCTCACCACCACCGCCGAGGTAGTGCTCCTGATTATGATTGTGGTGGTGGTTATGATTATAGTAGTAGTGGTGGTGGTTATGATTATAGTAAGGTTGGTATTGGTTATGATTATAGTAGTGGGGATGATGTTGTTGAAGGATGGAGAGTATGGTGTGATTTGTTCCTTTAAGAATGTGATTCGTTTGTAATTTTTTATGACAAGGAAATATAATTCTTATCCGTCCACCACCCACCCAGATGCTTGCCTCAACCTTCTCCAACACCACCTCCACCCACTTCTCCTCCTCCTCCTCCCTCCTATCCACCCTCTCCCCATCCACCCTGGCCTCCAACCTCACCTGTGCCGACGTCCAATGCCCCTATGGACTCCTGAACGATATGAGAGCCATACAGATTTCATCAGCCTACGGGCCCATTACTGTTGCTGGTGCGTTTTTTTTGTGACGGGGGTGGGAGGGGGGAGGTTGGTAATGATTGTATCATCATCATCATCATCATGGGCGCTGCAGGTTTGATAATGATTTTGATAGTGTGGTGGTTGGCTGGTGTGGCTCGGTGGTAAGTTTGGTGAGTTTGGTAATGATTTTTAGGGAGTTTTGATAATGATTGTATCATCATCATGACGATCGCTTTATAGATGTTTACGAGGTTTGATAATTGTATCACCATCATCGCCATCATCTTGTTAGTGAGTTATTTTTGCGTGTTGGCGATGGTGGTAATGATTGTATCATCATCACCACTGCCGCAGGTATTGTTAGTGCTACCTTGTCATCTGCTTTGGCTTCTCTGGTGTCAGCTCCCAAAGTCTTCCAGGTGGGTGGTAGTAGTAGTGATAGTAGTAGTAGTAGTAGTAGTAGTAGTAGTAGTAGTAGTAGTAGTAGTAGTAGTAGTAGTAGTAGTAGTAGTAGTAGTAGTAGAAGTAGTAGCAGTAGTAGTAGTAGTAGTAGTAGTAGTAGAAGTAGTAGCAGTAGTAGTAGTAGTAGTAGTAGTAGTAGAAGTAGTAGCAGTAGTAGTAGTATTAGTAGTAGTAGTAGTAGTAGTAGTAGTAGTAGTAGTAGTAGTAGTAGTAGTAGTAGTAGTAGTAGTAGAAGTAGTAGCAGTAGTAGTAGTAGTAGTAGTAGTAGTAGTAGTAGTAGTAGTAGTAGTAGTAGTGGTAGCAGTAGTAGTAGGAGTAGTAGTAGTAGTGGTAGCAGTAGTAGTAGGAGTAGTAGTAGTAGTAGTAGTAGTAGTAGTAGTTTTATCTCAAATTCAACTTTTCCAGGCTGTCTGCAAGGACAATATCTTCCCATGTGAGTTTCGATATAATCATCATCATCCTCATTCCCATCATCATCATCATCTCCATCATTAACCCCATCCCCACATCACCACCATCATCACCATCATTATCACCACCACCACATCACCACCATCATCATTATCACCACCACTCCCATCATCATCACCACCACCACCATCATCACTTTCTACTCCACCATCATCATCACCATCATCATCATCACCACCACCACCATCATCATAATCACCACCACCATCATCATCACTACCACCACGACAGACATCGGCTTGTTTGGTAAGGGTTACGGCAAGGCTGGTGAGCCAAGACTTGCTTACCTCTTGACGTTTGTCATTGCATTGGGCTGCATCTGCATTGGTGGGTGGTTGGGTCGAGGGAGGGGGGGGGGGTGTTGGTGAGTCATGTGGTTGTTGTGGTAGTTGTGGTTGGTGTGGTGGTTGTGGTTGGTGTGTTTGTTGTAGTTGAGGGGAGGGGTTGTGGTGGTGGTGGTTTTAGTGGTTGGTTGACCTTTGTGATTGCATTGGGATTGGGGTTGGGGAGGAGAGGGGAGGGGAGGGGAGGGGGATGTTGTGGTGGTTGTGGTTGTATCTGCATTGCTGAGTGGTTGTTGTTATTGTGGTGGTTTTTGGTTTGAGAGGGGTTGTTGGTGTTGTGGTTGATGTGGCAGTACCACCTCCATATGTACTAAAACTAAAACTAAATTCTTCCACGATCATCCAACCACAACCACAACATCCAACCACAACCACAACTACAACATCCAACCACAACTGCAACATCCAACCACAACTGCAACATCCAACCACAACTACAACTTCCAACCACAACTGCAGCATCCAACCACAACTTCATCATCCAACCACAACTACAACATCGAACCACAACTGCAACATCCAACCACAACCACAACATCCAACCACAACCACAACTGCAACATCCACCCACAACTGCAACATCCACCCACAACTACAACATCCAACCACAACTACAACATCCAACCACAACCACAACTACAACATCCAACCACAACTACAACATCCAACCACAACCACAACTACAACATCCAACCACAACCACAACTACAACATCCAACCACAACCACAACTACAACATCCAACCACAACCACAACTGCAACATCCAACCACAACTACAACATCCAACCACAACTACAACATCCAACCACAACTACAACATCCAACCACAACCACAACTACAACATCCAACCACAACTACAACATCCAACCACAACCACAACTACAACATCCAACCACAACCACAACTACAACATCCAACCACAACCACAACTACAACATCCAACCACAACCACAACTGCAACATCCAACCACAACTACAACATCCAACCACAACTACAACATCCAACCACAACTACAACATCCAACCACAACCACAACTACAACATCCAACCACAACTACAACATCCAACCACAACCACAACTACAACATCCAACCACAACCACAACTACAACATCCAACCACAACCACAACTACAACATCCAACCACAACCACAACTGCAACATCCAACCACAACTACAACATCCAACCACAACTACAACATCCAACCACAACCACAACCACAACATCCAACCACAACTACAACATCCAACCACAACTACAACATCCAACCACAACTACAACATCCAACCACAACTACAACATCCAACCACAACCACAACCACAACATCCAACCACAACTGCAACATCCAACCACTACCACAACTACAACATCCAACCACAACCCCCATTCAAGGTGACCTAAACCTCATAGCCCCCCTCATCTCCAACTTCTTCCTAATGTCTTATGCACTGGTCAACTTCTCGTGCTTCGATGCTTCCATTGCCAAGTCTCCTGGTCTGTTGGGGGGGGGGGGGGAAGTGGGAAGTTGGGCGGGGTTGGAATGGTCTCCTGGTTAGTTTTGGGATTTGTAAAGGAAATCATTTGCATTTTTGGGACGTTTTTGAGTGATTTGAAGTGATTCTGGTGTATTTTAAAGTTATTTTAGGAATTTTTGAGTGATTTTGGGGTGTTTTCAAGAAATAGTGGGGTGTTTTTAATTAGTTTTAAACTCATTCTGGGGTGTTTTTGAGTAATTTTTGGGTGTTTTTGAGTGATTTTAGGGTGTTTTTAATTCATTTTGAGTGATTTTGAGGTGTTTTAAAATAGTTCAGGGTGTTTTAACTCATTTTAGGGTGTTTATGAGTAACCCTAGGGTGTTTATGAGTCATTACGGAATGTTTCTGAGTGGTTATGAGGTGTTTTCTGAGTGATTCAAGTGCCTCTGTTTTGGTATTTGTGAAATGCAGTTTTGCTTGTTCGGTAGACACCTGGACAAAAATAGAGCACTTCAACACCACTCCTCAACCACACTCCTGAACCACACTCCTCAACACACTCCTCAACACACTCCTCAACACACTCCTCAACACACTCCTCAACACACTCCTCAACACACTCCTCAACACACTCCTCAACACACTCCTCAACACACTCCTCAACACACTCCTCAACACACTCCTCAACACACTCCTCAACACACTCCTCAACACACTCCTCAACACACTCCTCAACACACTCCTCAACACACTCCTCAACACACTCCTCAACACACTCCTCAACACACTCCTCAACACACTCCTCAACACACTCCTCAACACACTCCTCAACACACTCCTCAACACACTCCTCAACACACTCCTCAACACACTCCTCAACACACTCCTCAACACACTCCTCAACACACTCCTCAACACACTCCTCAACACACTCCTCAACACACTCCTCAACACACTCCTCAACACACTCCTCAACACACTCCTCAACACACTCCTCAACACACTCCTCAACACACTCCTCAACACACTCCTCAACACACTCCTCAACACACTCCTCAACACACTCCTCAACACACTCCTCAACACACTCCTCAACACACTCCTCAACACACTCCTCAACACACTCCTCAACACACTCCTCAACACACTCCTCAACACACTCCTCAACACACTCCTCAACACACTCCTCAACACACTCCTCAACACACTCCTCAACACACTCCTCAACACACTCCTCAACACACTCCTCAACACACTCCTCAACACACTCCTCAACACACTCCTCAACACACTCCTCAACACACTCCTCAACACACTCCTCAACACACTCCTCAACACACTCCTCAACACACTCCTCAACACACTCCTCAACACACTCCTCAACACACTCCTCAACACACTCCTCAACACACTCCTCAACACACTCCTCAACACACTCCTCAACACACTCCTCAACACACTCCTCAACACACTCCTCAACACACTCCTCAACACACTCCTCAACACACTCCTCAACACACTCCTCAACACACTCCTCAACACACTCCTCAACACACTCCTCAACACACTCCTCAACACACTCCTCAACACA
>OX030971.1:2317842-2342842 GCA_943735955.1 Piscicola geometra | reverse complement strand
GCGTCTTGAGAATTCCAGGAGGCCTGTACAAGAAGAGCAAGGAGGCTGCTCAGGTGGGTGAGGGGAGGCATCATTATCAATACTATCATCATCATCATCATCATCACCGCCTGTAATGGGCAAAATCTAATCGCAATTAGGATTTGAATCGCGATGTTAGCAAATTGTAATATTTTTAGATTTGATTTGAAAACTCGAGATTTTATTTGAAAACTCGAGATTTGATTCGAGAACTAGAGATTTGAATTGAAAACTCTAGATTTGATTTGAAAACTCGAGATTTGATTTGAAAACTCGAGATTTGATTTGACAACTCGAGATTTGATTTGAACACTTTACATTTGATTTGTGTCGTTGCATTCAAATTATTTTAGAGATGACTCGAGATTTGCACATAGACATTATATGTGAGATTCACCCATCACCACCAACATCATCATCACCACCACCCTGCCAGATACCGTTCCAGCTGCAGCAGCAACTGGATCAGCAGCAGAAAGAACTGCAGCAACAAGTCAGTGGAGAGTCCAACACAGCCATCCTGCCTCCACTCGACAACAACAACAACAACAACAGCAACAACATTAAAAAAGATACAGATGTGCCAAAAGCTCAATTCACCACCAATAGTGATGATGAAGATGACGATGAAGAACTCGAGAGGTTGGTGATGATGATGATGCTCTTATTCCTGCTGCTGCTGATGATGATGATGATGCCTTTGTTGGTGTCAATGATGAGAGGATAATCGTGACAGATAGAAATACCAATGAAGTTGCTTTTCTTGGTGATGATTATGATCTTGCTGGTGCTGATGATGATCTTGTTACTGATGATAATGATGATCTTGTTGCTGATGCGGACGATCATCATCATCACAGGCAAGGGGACGTGAAGGTGGAGAAGGTGGAGACGCTGTTCAGCACCAAGAAGTCGAGTGGCTTCATCGATGTGTGGTGGCTCTTTGATGATGGAGGTCCTTTCATCCTTCCTTTCGTCCTTCCTTCCATCCATCCATCCTTTCATCCTTCCTTTCGTCCTTCCTTCCATCCATCCATCCATCTTCTAACCTATTCATCCATCCATTTACCCATCTTTCCATTCATCCATCCATTAAAAAAAATATTCATCTATACATTCATCATCTTTTAATCTATTCATCCATCCATCCACCCATGCATTCATCTACCTACCCACACCTCACCCTTCATGCAACCATTTTTATATCTTTTACTCGTTTAATCCATCCATCTATTCAACTATTCATCCCTCTATCCATCCATCCTGAACGCAGGCTTAACCCTCCTCATCCCCTACCTCCTCTCCCAACGAAAGCTCTGGAAGGGATGCCAGCTCAGGGTCTACATAGCTGGTTTGTGATCATGATGATGATAATGATGATCCCGTTCTTGCTTCTGTCAATTAATTAAATTGTATTAAAATAATGATTAAATCGATTTATTATATTTATTTTATTTATTAATCATTATTAACTATTTATTTTAAAACGAATTTCACAGCTTCCAAACAGACTGAGCTCGTGAGAGAGCAGAGACAGTGAGAAACTTTGTCTTATTATAAATTGATTATTCATATTGTGATCAATTATAATTAATTATTTTAATTAATATTTTTTATTATAATAAAATACTTTTTTTATATAATTAAATTGTAATATTTGTAATTAGATTTGACCTAAAAGGGATTCGATTTAAGTACAAGCGATTTAATTTGATTTCTTGCGATTCGATTTGATTTGAAAAGCAAATATCAAATTTATTTATGAATGTTAATATTATTCTTAATTATAATTGAGTATTAATATTTTGACTAATAACCCTATGATATTATTAATTAATTGTTTTAGAAAATCATTATCAATAATACTATTACTATTTGGCATCCACTATCACCACCACGACAGAATGGCTTCCCTCCTCAGCAAGTTCCGAATCGAGTACTCCTCACTCATCGTCATCACCGACATCAACAGGAAGCCCAACCCCGAAAGGTGGTGTCTGCTACTACTACTATCACCACCACTACTACTACTACTATCACCACCACCACCACTACTACTACTATCACCACCACCACCACTACTACAACCTCCACTTATACTACTACCAACACCTCATCAACTACTACTACTACTATTACTACTACTACTACTACTACTACTACTACTACTACTACTACTACTACTACTACTACTACTACTACTACTACTACTATCATCATCACGACAGCATCACAGAGTTCAGCAAGCTGGCTTCAAAGATGAAGATTCAAGATGATGAGTTGGTGGCTCAGAACGCCAAGGTGGTGCTGATGATGATGTTGATAGTGGAGATGATGATGATGATGTGGTAGAGTGGTGCTGATGATGATGATGATGTGGTAGAGTGGTGCTGATGATGATGATTTCAATAAATTTCCATTGTATCCGAAACAGACGCATAGAAACTTACGCCTGAAGGAGTTATTGAGGGAGAGGTCCAGTGAAGCGAATCTCATCGTGATGTATGTTGTTGGTGGTCATGATGATGATTGTATCATTATCAATTTCCCCCCGTTCTCTAGATGTTAGTGATGATAATGATTTAATCATTATCAACTGCCTGCCCCAACAGGTCTCTAGATGTTAGTAATGATAATGATACTATCATTATCAACCCCAACAGGTCTCTACCAATGCCTCGCAGGGGCCTGCACAGCAGCACATTGTACATGTGTTGGCTGCACACGCTGACGCACCAACTGCCGCCCATCCTCCTCCTCAGGGGCAACCAGGAAAACGTGCTCACCTTCTACTCGTAGATTCGATATTTTGGGGGGGGAGGGGTTGGTGTGGTGGAGAGGAGAAGGGAAGGGTTTGGTTGGTTAGGATGAGGGAGGGTTTGGTTAGGATGAGGGAGGGTTTGGTTAGGATGAGGGAGGGTTTGGTTAGGATGAGGGAGGGTTTGGTTGGGATGAGGGAGGGTTTGGTTAGGATGAGGGAGGGTTTGGTTAGGATGAGGGAGGGTTTGGTTGGGATGAGGGAGGGTTTGGTTGGTTGGGATGAAGAAGGGTTTGATTGGCTGGGATGATGGAGGGTTTGATTGGCTGGGCTGAGAGAGGGTTTGATTGGTTGGGAGAAGGGGGTTGAAGAGGAATTTTCAAACTGGGATCAATCTAGCAAAGCATGGTGGTTTGCGGGGTTCACGCCTTGATTTTGAAGTTTCTATTTCGCGGACTTTTCTCATTTTTGGCCTTGCCCTTCGAGGGTCCTTACTTTTAATGCCTTCCCGCTAGTTTGATTGGTCGATTTGATGAGTTAGTAATGATAATAATAATAATAATGTTTTTACTATTTATTCTTTTATTTTTATTATTCCTATTATTATTATTATTGGTCGACTTAATGAATTATGGATTATTTCATCGTTAATTGATGATTTTTCGATCGTCCAATTAGGCTATTTGGATCGATAATTCCACTAATCAGCTCTAATTGCAATCACTATCATCATTGTTGTGCATTAATTGAGACGATTTAAGTACAATTAAATTACTTTCGACCAATTAAGTGGTAATGGGAAGAGCTTCATTTTAAGAAGACTTCACACACATACACACCCACACACACATATCCACACAACACACCCGCACACAACACCCACACACAAAACACACACACATAACACGACCCACACATCCACACACACACACACCCGCACACACACACACATCCACACACAACAAACACGCGTACACACACACACACACACACACACACACAAGTCGTAGTTATAGGCATTAACAACAAGCTCCATTAGTATTGCTATCTAACAGTCACGATTAACCTAGAATGATGATAATGATCATGATAATTATATTAGTTAATTAATTTTAAATAATTAAACTTTTAATTACTTAATTGAGTACTGTTTTTAATTGTTTAATTGGATTTAATTCCCTCGAATTATCTTTTTCGATTCCATCTCGGTTTGGGCCCAATTCACTTTTTTAGCCTTTTTTGCTATTCCTATCACTGTTGTTGCTATTATTATTATTATTACTATTATCATTATTAATATTATTATTATTAATATTATCATTATTATTATTAATAATATTATTATTAATAAATATATAATTATAATAATTAATAATATTATTATGAATAATAATATTATTATTAATAATAATATTATTATTAATAATATTATTATTAGTATTAATAATATTAATATTAATATTATTACTATTATTATTATATTATTATAATATTACTATTAATATTATTAATACTAATAATAATATTATTAATATTAATACTATTATTATTAATATTGATTTTATTATTATTATTATTATTGCAATTATCAATGCTATTTTTTTCTTCTTTTTCTAAGATTTTGTCGCTTATACTGGTCTCAAAATTTTGATGCAATCTCAATTTGTATCCGTCATTTTTATGCTCTGATCATTATTTACAATTGTTATTCTTAGAATTTATATTATTATTAGAATTTATATTATTATTAGAATTTATATTATTATTATTATTATTAGTATTATTGTCTTCTCGTACGTCTATTGGATCTTAAGTGTCTTGAGAAACGCATTGCAATAATTAAAACAATACAATAATAATTTATTTTCTTTTTTTTTATCAATTTTAGTATTCTTATTCTTATTGTTCTCTTCCTGGTTATACCAATGGATTCTCATATGCCTTGCTTTTCTAACAACATTAATAAAAAATAATACTAATACTATTATCAACAATAATAATAATAATGATACTATTATCAACAACAACAACAATAATGATACTATTATCAACAATAATAATAATAATGATACTATTATCAACAACAACAACAATAATAATGATACTATCATCAACAAAAACAACAATAATGATACTATCATCAACAAAAACAACAATAATGATACTATTATCAACAACAACAACAATAATGATACTATTATCAACAACAACAACAATAATGATACTATTATCAACAACAACAACAATAATGATACTATTATCAACAACAACAACAATAATGATACTATTATCAACAACAACAACAATAATGATACTATTATTAACAAAAACAACAATAATGATACTATTATCAACAACAACAATAATGATACTATTATCAACAACAACAACAATAATGATACTATTATCAACAACAACAACAATAATGATACTATTATCAACAACAACAATAATGATACTATTATCAACAACAACAATAATGATACTATTATCAACAAAAACAACAATAATGATACTATTATCAACAACAACAATAATGATACTATTATCAACAACAACAATAACAAAAACCACATATCATGATTGGTATTGTTCTTGATCAAATTGTTCATGTATCTTTATTACATATTCATCCATCCATCCATCCATCCATCCATCTATCCATGCATCCATCCATGCATCCATCCATCCATCCATCCATCTATCAATGCATCCATCTATCACTGCATCCATGCATCCATGCATGCATGCATCCCTCCATGCAGCCTTGTCTTCATAATCTGCCTTTGTGCTTTTTGACGATTCCAACATATTTTGTAACTATGCTTCTACCTGTGCTTGTGTGTGTGTGCGTGTGTGTGCTTGTGTGTGTTCACACATACACACACGTACACACACACACACACACACATAAATTTATATTCAAATCAAACTATTTATATATTCAATTCACATTTGTATATCTAAAACAACACGCGCATACAAAAACATGTATTTTCGTATTTAAAGAATAAAAAATTATTTTTTTATTGTTTTTATTATTTGACAAATTAAACTTTTTGCTTCACAGCTTATGGCCTTTTCTTGTTGACTCAATTATTCTTAATTAAATAATTTTTAATAAATCTATTTTATTCGTCTAAGTATTATTGTTCAACTTAGTATTACTTTATTATTATTATTATTTCTTTTTATATGATTTTGTTTTTGATTTTTGTTTTGATTTTTTTGTTTTGATTTTTTTGTTTTTCTCAGTCTACAATCTACCTTGCATTTCTAATTTAGCAGCTTTGTTCTTCATTCGATTTTGCTCGATTCACACACACACACACATACACACACACACACACCCACACTCACACCCACACACAAGCACACACACCCACACACAAACACAAACACACACACACACAAACACACTCACACAAGCACACACACACACGCAAACACACACACCTGAACTTCAATTAATTCATTTTCTGCATCCTTAGATTCTTCTATTTATTTTCTTCCTTCATTGGTGATCATGATAATGATGTTGATGTAGATTTTTATAATGGGGATGATGATGATGATGTAGATGATGATGATAATTACTCTGATGTATTGCTGTAATGATGTTGACTTTTTGCATATAATGATAATGATTTTCATCTAAATACATATACATTCCTAATTAATTTTACTGATGATAATGATGATTATTACTATTGTCCCAAAACATATGATGTGTAGTAATTAGTAATACGGCATCAAGATTATTTAGTATCATTACCATGCTCACCCTTCTCTTCGTCTTCACCATCATCATTGATTGAACCACTCATCCATCACTTCATACATCACTCACTCATTCATCCATTAACATCATCATAATTCACTCATGCATCCAGAATCATCATCATTACCATCATAATCATCACTCACTCATCCATCCACTCATTCATCCATCTGCTCATCATCATAATCATCATCACTTACCCACTTACTAATCATCATCATCACTTACCCACTTACTAATCATCATCATCATCATCATCACAATAATCCAGATCATTCATATGCAATAAAATGTATCAGTCATTCAATTATTATCTACTGTGGTCATGATGATGATGGTAATGATGATGATGGTAATGATGATGAGGATATATGATAACGATGATGATGCTCATGATTATGATCACATTTTATACTGCAATCGATTTTTCTGCAAAGAATTCTATCAAAAAAGCCTTGTTTCTTATAAAATTATAATTAAATAATTAAGAATTATTAGGTAATTAAAAATTTATTGAATTTAAAAAAAATTCAAATAAGTTGTTTGAAGTTTTGTATTTTGAATCTGCAGATGCAGTTTTCAAAAGAAGTCTATGGAGCCAGTGTTGTCTACATAAACTTTAACATTTTATTTTAATATATAAATAAATAATAACAAATAAATATGCATAAGATATTTATAAATATAAAAAATTAATAAAGTTTTTATTAATTAATATAATTAATGAGTTTGGTCGGGTTTATTATATACGACATTTTTGGTAATTCTAAATGATTCCTCTGATAAGGGCCACTTTTGTGAAAAATTGTAGCTGCAACACCTATCCACTGATTACATCATTATCATCATCGCAATCTTCTCGTAGATACGATAAGGAGGGAGGGGGAGGTCATCAGCATCAGCATCATCACGTTCATCATAGTAGTCATCATCACTTTCACCATCATGATAGTAGTAGTAGTAGTCATGATGATCATCATCATGACCTGGCAGTGAAGGCATCATTATCATCATAATCATCACAATCATCATTATCACGACCTGGCAGTGGAGGCGTTAGTGGCGACACTCATCATCATCTGCCTCATCATCTCCTTCACATCCTCCACCTCCTCATTCTTCTTGCGTATCTTCCTACGCAAGGATGCCATCTCCCTCCTCCTCCTCCTCCCTTCTTTCCCTCCTCCTCCACCTCCTCCTCCACAACCTCCACAACAACCTCCTCCTCCACAACCTCCTTTTCCTCCACCACCACCTCCACCACCACAGCAACAACACGGAGTAGCAGTAGCAGTAGTAGTAGCAGGAGGGGGAGGACAAACGACAGGACACGAGCAACAACAACAACACGCAACAGGAGAACCACAGGGCAGATTAGAGGCACAATTAGACGCACACACAGGCGCACAAGCAGGCAGACATGCACAAGTACAAGGAGACGTACAAGGAGAGATACACGGAGAGATACAAGGAGACTGACAAGGGGGTGGACAACAAATATTGGAGAAGCAACAAGTGTTCTTGTTGATGATTTCTTGTTGTTGTTGCAGGCAGTTGATTTCCTTGTTGAGTTGTTGCAGCGTTTGTTGCTGCATCGACAACACACCCTCGCAACAACAACAGCGACAACCACATCCACAACAACAGCAACAACATCCACCTCCTCCTCCTCCTCCTCCTCCTCCTCTCCTCCTCCTACCACTCGACGATCTACTTTCTTTGGCGCTCCTCGCCTCCGTCATCTTGGAAGTTGTCGTCGTGTAGCCCGTCTTTTCCCGCTTCTTGCTGGTCGTGCCGGTATCATCATCATCACCATCTTCCTCCTCCGATTCATCATTATCATCAGCACCACCTTGACTCGTCCCACCTCCTTCTCCTGATTTACTAATTCTACTCTTCTTGTTTTGCTGACTTATTCTACTCACCACTCCCCCCTCCTTCCCCTCTTTCCCCTCCTCTCCCTCCTTCCTTTTCTCACACGTCGTGATAGTAGTAGTTGTCCTCTTCCTGGCAGTGGCGGCGGCACCACCACCAGGCGTCATCAATTCGACCACCAATTCGGGCAGTTCTATTGCCTCCAACAACATCTCAATCAGCTTCCGATTCTGGTTGTTGTTGTTCACTTTTTGTTGAGACTTCCTCACATCCACCACTCTTGCACTACTACTACTACTACTACTCTTCTTCCTCCTCCTCCCCTCCTCATCCTCATCCTCTATTCTTGAATTACTACTCCTCTTCCTCCTCCTCCCACCCATCTCTCCCCCACATGATTCTCTATTATTATTTATACTCTTTGACCTTCTCTTCCTTCTTTTCTCCTCCTCCTCTTCTTCTTCCTCTTCCTCTTCCCTTCCATCCTCCGCCATTACTGAGGTCGCCTTGGAGCAGCTCTTATAACTCACCTCCTTCGTCATTTATGATTAATTTAATAAAAAATATTTTTATTTATTAGTATCATGATAAAAAATAATTATTTATTTATTATTATCATTAAAAAAATAATGTTTATTTATTATTATCATAATCTAAAATATTTTTATTAATTATTATCAAAATAAAATATATTTTTATTTATTATTATCAAAATAAAAAATAATTTTGAATTATATAACGATAGTTAAATCCTATGTTAATTGTTTTATCTCTAATTAAATAGTATCCCTTTTATTGCTATTAAAATTAATTTGTTTTTTTACTTTTTTAAAATTATAGTCATAATAATAATAAAAACTCTATTCGGATTAATATTATTTGTTACTATTACCAATTTTTATTACAAAGTTACAGTAATAATAATAATAGTTCAACCCTTAATCTCCAATTATCATCATCATCATGGGGGGCAATCCTGGGAGGATCCTAGGGTTCCTCACACTTAATGTGGACCCCCCCAATTTTATTCATTAAAAAAATTTCACACTCTTGTTTTGATGCGAGCATAATCGCTAACCATGGCATAAAATAGAATGTTTATGCAGTAATACATTGTGAGTATGGGTAGTTATAGTGATAGCTGTCTAAAACGTAACTATTCTTTGCTGATTTAAATATCCGGACCCCAGGACCCCCCCAGGATCGTCCATGCTAAGTAGGACCCCCCAAGATTTGCAGCAGATCGCCGCCCCTGATCATCATCATCATAATAATAATAATAATACAAATAATAATAATTATTATTCTCATAAACACATCAATCGCACCCACCTTAGCCACTTCTTTCCCCGACTGCGGGCACCCGCAACCATACCTCATGCTGTACCTACCTGTGGTGCCAACAGATTTGAGAAATCCCCAAACAATCAATCAATCAAACTATCAATTAATTAATCAATCAAACTATCAATTAATTAATCAATCAAACTATTAATTAATTAATCAATCAATCTATCAATTAATTAATCAATCAAACTATCAATTAATTAATCGATCAAACTATCAATTAATTAATCAATCAAAATATCAATTAATTAATCAAGTCAATCAATTTAACAATACATTAATTAATTAAGCAATCAACCTATTAAAGCAATCAATCAATTTGATGCATTCCAATCAAGCATGTAATTAACTAAAGATGTTTATCAAATGAAAAAAGTGTCACAATTTTTTGTTGATTCAACTCATGAATCAAAAAATCAAATCAAATCAGACGATATTATATGAAGATTCCAAGCTATCCAAATCAAATCATGAAGAAATCATCGATAATCCTCCTGAACTAAATCATTGAGATGACTCACGTAGGATAACATCAAAATGGTCGTAAACTAAATCATTTTGGTGTTGTGGTAACCTTATGGTAACATATGGCTTGGGTGCTCATGATGATAGTTTTCCCGCCCAAACACTCACTCACTTCTCAGCTTGTCTAGAGTGTCTTCCAGCTTGTCTGAGATCTCGTTTACTGCGCCTTTGGAGTGGCGGTGGTGATGATTATAGTTGTGGGAGTTGCAGTGGCGGTGGTGGTGGTGGTCGGTGGGGTTATGATAGTAGTCGTCGTGGTTGTAGTGGTCGTCGCTTCTGAGAAGAGATGTTTTGTGCTTGCGTGGTTGTGGTAGTAGTTGACGGCTTTGCCTTCTCGACTGGTGTTGTATCAATTCGTTGTCGTCGTGATGATGATGATCGTGTGGTTGTTGGTGATGATGATGATGATGCGATGATGATACGGTGTGGTAGGAGGGGTTGTTGTAGCTGTTGTGGCTGTGGTAGAGCTCACTCCAGGCAGCTTCATTACTACTGCAGCTGTTGTAATAGTGGGAAGACGGAGTTTGCAAGGTGTCAGAGTAACTGGCTTGGTGGGGAAGGGGAGGGGAAGGAGTGGAATGGAGGTAGTAGGGTGAGATGGAACGGGTGGTGGAGGAGTTATGGTGGGGGGGGATTGAGAAGGTGGAAGGGTGATGGGGTGGTGAGATGAAACGGGAAGAAGAGGGGTTATGGTGGGGGGAGATGGAAAAGGTGGAAGGATGATGAAGGGAGAGTGTGGAAGGGTGGTGGAGTGGAGGAATGGAGAAAAGGGATGGATGATGGTGTGGAGAAGTGGGAGAGTAACGGAGTGTGGGGGAAGAGGGATGATGATGAGGAGGAGTGGAAGGGTAACGGAATGTAGGAGTGGAAGGATGGTGGTGGTGTGGGACGATAGAGTAGTGGCTGCGACTGCATAGTGTCTCATCACTGTGGTTGCTGTGGCAGTCAGGATGTTGGTCATTGTGGTTGTGGCGGGAATGGCTATGATGGTGGTGGCTGGAACGGCTATGGTGGTTGTGTTGTTGAGGCTGCTGTTGCTGCTGCTTGTTGTGGCGGTCATGCAAGTGTGGTAGTGAAGCCCGGGAAGTGAAGTTGTTGTTCTCGCTTTTAGGACGTGTTTTGGAGTTGTTGTGGTTGTTGTGGCTGGTGACAGTTTTGTTGTTGTCGCTGTTGTAATTAGTTTCAACTTTGTAGTTGTGTTTGTTGTAACTGGTTTCTGTCATCTTGTTGTGGTTGTTGTGACTAGGTTCAATCTTCTTATTTTTGTGGATGTTGTTGTTGGCACTGACATTTTTGTTGTTGTTGTTGTCTTGTTTGTTGTTCAAGTTTGCGCCATTTTGTCTTTCCAGCTTGTTATTTCCATTTTTTTCAATATGATCATTACTTTTTATTATACAACTACTCTTACTTTTATCATTATTATTTATATTAATGTCATTTTTATAAACTTTATTATTAATACTGCTATTTTTATTATAAATAAGAATTTTTTCAAGTATTTCTCTTCCCATACTTCAGTTTCATTAGTAGTAGTATGAAACTATAGTGATAATTTTAAAATAATCAGTTTCTTGCAAGCGTTTTAGGTAGTAAAAACAGTGATAAATATTCAAAAAATCAATTATTAATAATATTTATTTCTTGTTTAATTTTATGATGATGTTGATGATAATGATGTTAGATTTTCTTTTTTTTCATATTGCCATATTTACATGCATTGTTTACGCCTTTTTGTTTATTTTACATTCCTACGTAAGCAAGAAAGGTTAATTAGGATATCAAGTATTCATTCTATTAAATAAAAATTTGTTAAATATATAACATAATTCAACTGTATGCGTCGCCATTTTTCTCCTCGTACCTTATCAACTTTTGTGTGTGTGGAATCTTTTCGGGTAATTGCAACTTTAATCGATTTAAAATTTTCTTTGAGAATTCTTTTTTCTGAAGCATTTTGGTACGAAATGTGTGGATCATGGCACCCAGACAGCCTTCGTTCAGACCTTTTGCAGTGAAAAAGTTGAATTTAAATATTGAGAGAGATTGTATTTTTTTTTAATTAATAAAACAGTTTTTTTCATGTATTTTATCAATTATTTTATCACTTTTCAAAACACTAACTAGATTGTAAATTTTAATTTATTAATATCCTGAGCAGACGATTCCAGTGTTTCGCATCTTTGAATATTATGTAGCGTTCTATGAGTAATAGAATATATTTACAAATTCTTAAAACTCTATTTCATAATTACTTTAGTTTTATTTATTTTCATGTAGCTTATTTCATTTTTTGTAAACTTCAAAGTAATACGCTTATTCATCAATGATGAATGAATGAATTTCATCATACTATCAGCAGCATTTATAAAAAATTGTGTAAACGGGTAGCTGAGTCGGCAACGACTCTCGGCTTGACCAATAATGAAAGGTCCTAGGTTCAAGTGCAACCAATGCCCTAGTAACCCAAAGGCGCAAATGAAAATATGCAGCCTAAGTGGCCTAGAAGCCCGTTCGGGTTATACGCCACTATAATATTTATATTTATAAATTATAATGTTCGTCATTATTATCATTATTATCATAATATCACCAGCATAATATGCTATCATCGTTCCATTTGCCTTTGCAACCTTTACACTGTCAAAGTGCATACAAACAAAAATAATAATCACTCATAAAAATACTGATTGAGACAAAAACCATAATAATAATAAGAGTGAAATAATAATGACTATTAAAACTACTACTACTACTACTACTACTACTACTACTACTACTACTACTACTACTACTACTACTACTACTACTACTACTACTACTACTACTACTACTACTACTACTACTACTACTACTACTACTACTACTACTACTACTACTACTACTACTACTACTACTACTACTACTACTACTACTACTACTACTACTACTACTACTACTACTACTACTACTACTACTACTACTACTACTACTACTACTACTACTACTACTTCTACTACTACTACTACTACTACTACTACTACTACTACTACTACTACTACTACTACTACTACTACTACTACTACTACTACTACTACTACTACTACTACTACTACTACTACTACTACTACTACTACTACTACTACTACTTCTACTACTACTACTACTACTACTACTACTACTACTACTACTACTACTACTACTACTACTACTACTACTACTACTACTACTACTACTACTACTAATAATAATAATAATAATAATAATAATAATAATAATAATGATAATAATAATTGTATTGATAAAAATAAAGTGAGTATTAATTTTTATTTTTATATTCAAGATGGCAGACATTCTAGCGCGTGAAGTTTCAAAAGTTTGTTCTGTTGTTTGAAGGATTGTTTTGTGAGGGGTTGTTTCAGAATTTGATTTGATAAAAGCAGTTTTCTAAAGACTTTTGTAATAAAGTTTTGTTTGTGAACTATTTTCAATAATAAGTTTAGTTAATTAGGTTGAACTTTGCACCTTCACCTGTATTAACAAGAGGGATAAGTTGTAGAGGTTAAAAGTGAATTTTTATAACGTAATTGGAATAAAATGGGAAGTAAAGGAAAAAAAATGGATAAAGAGAAAAAGTGGGAGGGGTTTGAAAAGATCTTCATCCAATGCGAAGGGGAGGAATGTGAGGCATGGCAGGCGCTGAGGGTGAGGAAGGAGAGAGCGAAGGATGAAAGAAGTTTCCTGTGTGGAATGTGTATGGTGAAGGTGATCGAAGAGGTGAAGAAAGAAAATGTGAAGTTGAAAAAAAGAGCGGTAGAGGCGGAAAGCAAGGTGAGAAGTATGGAGCTGGAAATAAAAGAATACCAAAAAAATGAAGAAGAAAAAAAAATAAAGTATGCAGATGTGTTGAAAAAAAATTTGAGGGAAGAAGTGAAAAAAGATAATGAGAGACAAAGATCGCAAGTAGAAGAGGAGCTGAGAAGCAACCTGATGAAAGAGGTGAAGACGAAGGTAGTGAAAAGTCAGAAGGAGGAGACAAGGAAGAAGAGAATAATTATGTTCGGGTTGAAGAAAGAAGGAGAAGGGGATGATGTCAAGGTGAAAGAGATAATCAGAGTCATTACTCAGGAGGCAATAGAGCCAGTGTTGGTGGAGAGAATGAGAGAGAAAGAGGGCATGGAAGGTAGGTGCAGGCCTGTGATAGTTGAGTTCAGGTCAGAGGCAGATAAATGGAGGGTAATGGGAAGGAAGATGCTGCTAAAGAAGGATGAGAGATACAAAAGAGTTTTTTTAGAGATGGATCTGCCTTTGGAAGGGAGAGAGGAGGAAAGAAGAAAACAATGGGAGAAAAGACAGAAGAAGATAGAACAACTGAAGAGAGCGTTGATAGAAAAAAGAGCAATAGAGTTGAAGAATGTGGGCCGAAGAAAGAATGTAGAAGAGGACAACTATGGAAAAAAGGGAGACGAAGTGGAGGTGGAAGAAAAGAATTAAGTTCCATAAGGGGAGGTAGAGAAGGGAGAGGAGAAATCAAAGTGGTCTTCAAGAATGCAAGGAAACTGAGAAATATAGGGAAACAACGAGAAGCAGTTGAATTCATAAGAAATAATGATATAGATATCTGTGGACTATGCGAGACAAACCTAAACGAGGATCAGATGGTGGATGGACAAGGCTTTTTAGAATGGTTTGGTGTGGGGAGGAAAATGGAAGAAGGGAAATGTGGTGGTGTGGGGTTTTTAGTGAAGAAGGAATTGAAAGCAGAGGTAGTGAACAAATACCAAGAAGAAGATTTGCTGGTGTTGAGGATGAACGGAGAAACAGGTCTGGTGGTGTGTGTGGTGTATCAAAGATGCGAGGGGGTGGATAAGGCTGCAAATAAAAGAAGAATTTCGTGCATAGCTATGTTGGCAAGGGAAGCAAAAAAGACAGGAGATAGACTGGTGGTAGGAGGGGATTTCAATGGACATCTTATGGAATTGGATGGGGTTGATAACACAAACGGTTTGATGGTTAAGAAAATGGTCGAAGAAGAAGAGCTGAGCATCTTGAATTGTGAGTGGCCAGGGATGAACATTCCCACTTGGAAATGTGGCAAGAAAGAGTTTGGGTTAGACTTGGTACTAACAAACGATAAAGGAAAGGAAGAAGTGGTAGAAGGGTGGGTTGGTGAGCTTGGGGATGTAGTGGAAAGTGATCATTGTATGGTGGCGGTAAAGATGAAGTGGCACAAGAATAAAGATCAAAGAAAAAGAAAGAAGAAAAAGATCATTAAGGAGGAGAGTTTAGAACTCTGGGGTGAGGAGGTTGAAACAGAAATAAATAAAAACAAAGGGGAGAATATAGAAGAGTTGATTAGAAGAGTAGCAAGAAGATTCGAAGTGGAGAAACCAAGACACCATCACATAGATTGGTGGGATGTGGAGGTGGAAGAAGCCGTGAAGAGAAGGAAAGAATGGAGTAGGGAGCATAGGCGAAGAGAAAAGCAACTTGGAAGAGGAGCAGCAAAGACGAAAGAAGCTTGGGAACAATACCTCTTTCGAAAACAGATAGCGAGTGAAATGGTTTCGAAGAAAATAGCAGAGTGGAATAGAAGAAGAATGGAATGCATGGGAAGAGGGAATGAAAAAAAGAGAAATATGTTCAGAGAGTTGAATAAGTTTATGGGGAAAGGGAAAAAATTAATGGAGGTTGAGGATCTGGTGGATGAAGAGGGTGGTGTTTGGAAAGGAAAAGAGGAGATGGGAGAATGCATACTCAACACATGGGGAAAGTTTCTAAATACGGAGGGAGAAGCCACGATGAACATCGAAAAAGAAAGTATCCAAATGGAGGATGAAGGAAGCATCAGTAAGAATGAATTTGAACGGGCACTGAAAAAACTTAAACTAGGAAAAGCAGCGGATGAAGAGGGGGTAACTGGGGAGTTGTTGAAGTCGTTGAAATGTAGAGGAAGAGAAGAGGTGAGAAATTGGTTTAATAAAATATTAGAAGGAGGTGAGGTACCAAAAAGTTGGAGGTATAGTCGGGTCGTCCTAATTCATAAAGGAGGGGAGAGACGGAAAATTAAGAATTATCGACCGGTAGCAATTAGCAGCCTTTTATATAAGCTAATGATGATTATTTTGGGAGAACGAGTGGAGAGATGGGCAGAAAGTAATTGTATAGTTAATGAAACACAGGGAGGGTTTAGAAGAGGGAGGCGTGGGGATGATAACCTCTATATGTTAGGGCGGGTTGTTGAAATTGCAAAGGCAAGAGGTGAAAGACTATTGGTAGCGGGCTTAGACTTAGAAAAGGCATATGATAGGGTGAACAGAGGTAAATTGTTTGAAGTGTTAGAGAAAATGGGAATGGGTGGAAGAGTTTTAAGGGTGTTGAGGGAGGTGTATGAAAATAACAAAGTGAGATTTGTGTTGGGGGACTTGGAGACAGAATGGGTTACGTGCACAAGTGGAGTTAGACAGGGTTGTCCTTTATCTCCAATCCTCTTCAATCTATACAGTAGGGATGTGGCAGCGGTTCTGGATAACCATCGAGCCGGGGTAGTGATGAAAGTACACAATCAAATGGGTAGGGAAGATAGTAAGAAAGAGTGGAGGTTTGGAGGAATGCTTTATGCTGACGACATCCTAGTGACGGCGGAAAACGAAGATAATATGAAAATAGTGTTAGAGGATGTACTGAAGGTGTTAGAGGAATATGGAATGAAACTGAATGAAGAGAAATCTAAAGTTGTGGAACTGGTTGGTAATACAAGTATAGAAGGATGTCAAGAATGGGTAATTAGAGGTAGGACCATAAGAAAATGTGATGAGGTAAGGTATTTAGGATTAAAGCTTAAAGGGGGAAAAAAAGGAGGGATTTATCAATTTGGTGAAATGATGAGAAACGTTGGAAGCCTAACCGGCATGGTAAAATATGGAGCAAAAAGATCGGGAAGTCGTTTTATCATGGGCAGGGAGGCATGGAAAAGCTTGGTTGTAGGAAAGATAATGTATGGGGTTGCAGCAGTTGGTTGGTCAGCTAAGGAAAGAAAGAAGTTAGAGGTTTTGCAGACTAAGTTTGGGAGATGGATATGGGGGGTAGAGACTAGCGTAAGAAATGTCGTAGTACATGGTGAAACAGCCTGGAGTACATTCTGGGAAAGAGAGGCTAAGGTCATGACAGACTTTATGATTAGGACATTAGAGGGGAAAGATATAGTAGGAAGAGTAGGTAGAGCATGTGTAGAGGAGATAGGTAAGAAATCTAAATGGTGGAGAGGTGTAGCCAACTTAGGAAAAAAATTGGATGTGGAGGTTATGAGCAGAATGGTACGTGGAGGAAAAGGCGCACGAGCAAGAGTGTTTATGATGGGCGTTTCAGAAAGAGAGGTCGGAGGGATGGGGGAAAGGGAGCTGGTGAAGAGAATCCAACAAAAAGGAAGGGAGGAATGGGGAAATAAAATACAGGAAAGTGAAAGATTGAGAAGATACCGTGAGGAGAGGTCAGAAAGCAGGAAGTTGGAAAAATATGTAGATGGTTCAGATGGAGCGAAAGTTAGGATGATGTGTAGGGGGGATAGCTTGACGGTAAGGAATAATGAAATTGTGCGCTGGAAGTATGAGAAGGAGGATAGGAAGTGTGTTTGTGGGAAGGAAGAGAATGAGAGGCACGTTTTGCTGGAGTGTGGGTTGTATGAAGAGTGGAGAGAAGAATGGCTGACGGTTTGGAGAAGGGAGCGTGGAAAACAGGACCCGATGGAAGGGGTCCTTGGTTACCAGGAAGAGGATCGGAGGATGGAAGAAGTGGTGCTGAGAAGTGTGGGAGCAATCTGGAGACAGAGGGAGAGGAGAGAAAGGGGGAGATGAAGAAAAAGATTTGAAGTGTCGAGACAAAGGCACTATAAATACTACTACTACTACTACTATATTTCTAAAGTAATTAACAATATAAATATCAACGATAGGAACAGTAATATTAATAATCATATTAAAAACACAAACTTTATCACAACTAAAGAAAACTCAAATAAATAAATAAATTATAATAAAATAAATATTAAAACTCTAGCAACAATAAAAACAAAAAAACTATTTTAAAAATAATAATAGGGGTTATACTGCATCTTCAGTTGGTATATACTAAGTAACAACCATAACAACAACAAAAACCATAACAACTTCAACAACAATAAGAACAATAAGAGAACAACAGCAATAACAAGGGGACTTCAGAGGGTATATAAGGGAGGATGGCTTGGAGACGGAATTCAAGATTTCAGTTGAATTTGAACTCTCTGTCTGTATAGGTGGGTGCTGATGATGATGATGTTGGTGGTGTTGATGATGACGTTAGGGGTGTTGATGATGGGGTTGATAGTGGTGGTAGTGATGATGATGGTGGTGGTGTTGATGATGGGGTTGATGATGACGGTGGTGATGATGATGATGGTGGTGGTGATAACAATTCAAAGAATATCATCCATCAACCCATCCAACCAACCCTCAACCCACTCTATCCCTCCACTCATCTACCCATCCATCCACCCATCCATCCACCCACCCACCCATCCATCCACCCCCCCCCCCCCCCCCCAGGATGACTTCCCCCTCCCTAATCTTGTGCCTAGTGGCACTCCTTCCCCTCTTCCAGTGCATGCCAGTTCCCCACGACGCTGGCATCAAGATCCAAATCTTGGACAAGGGTCTCAAGCAAGGTAGTGCTGATGATGATGATGATGATGATGTGGTGGTGGTGGTGATGCTGATGGTGGTGGGTTATGATGCTGATGGTGGGGAGACGATGATGATGGTGGTGATGGGTGATGATGGTGATGATGATGATGGGTGGTGGTTATGATGATGGTGATGGTGGTGGTTATGATGATGATGATGATGATAATACAGTGGCTAGCTTGGTGCAGCCTGCGTTGATGATGCTTGCTGAGCCTGTGCCCATTGAATTCGACCTGGACGACATGCACTTCCAGTTAGTGCTGATGATGATGATGATGTTGATGGGGCTGATGATGATGATGTTGGTGTTGGTGGTGGTGATGATGATGGTGATGATGTTGATGGGGCTGTTGGTGATGATGATGATGTTGTTATTAGTGATGATGATGATGATGTTGTGGATGATCATTTAATTTTTTTTCTTATTTTTTAATTCGAATTTTTCACTAAATCCAAATCTTCATCATATCATCATCATCATAATCCCCTTCATCATCATCATCCTCATCCCCTTCATCATCATCATCATCATCATCATCATCATCATCATCATCATCATCATCATCACCACCGCAGTGGAACTTTCCATGTTACCAGCCCACCAACAGCTGAGTTCGTCTCACTGTCTAGCGAAAGGTAAACAACATTAATAATAATAATAATAGGAATAATAATCATAATAATAATATGAATAATAATATGAATAATAATAATAATATTAATAATAATAATAATAGGAATAATAATCATAATAATAATAGGAATAATTATAATAACAATAGAAATAACAATATTAATAATATTAATATTGATCTCAAGATTAAAAAGAAAAGCAATAAAAATAACAATAACAATTTACATATATTAATATTATTATTATTGTTATTAGTATTGTTATTATTATTGTTATAATTATTATTATTTTTATTGTTATAATAATTATTTTTATTATTATTTTTATTGTTATAATAATTATTTTTATTATTATTATTATTATTCTTTTTATTATTATTTATTAAACTTCTCAGGACCGCCCAGAGCTACGAAGGATTCGAAGTTATTTCTCATGACGATCACCATCATAGGTCATTTACATATTCATATATTCTTATTCTAACCCTAACCCTAACCCTAACCTTATTATGCATTCATTATGCAAGACACCTAATTACACATTCAGGATAACTAATTACACATTCAAATATTCATAGGTTCAGAAGGAGCGCTGGAACTGCCTCTGCTAAGGTTCTTTGCAAGGACGATCTTTTCTTGGCGGGAAAACAATTGGGTCAGTTCATGAATACTAACTAGTTCATGAATACTAATTAAATGCTGATGATGATGATGTATTTCAAGAAATTAATAATTTATATTATTTTAATATAAAATATATTGACAATTGGTATTTAAATAGAACAAATATATTCTGTAAATCAAGATAGATTAGAAAAAGAAAAATGGAATTAATTGCTATTTCAAAAACTATAATTAAAGGTATTTTTGTCATAATTACTATCATTATAAACAGTGGCGCAACCAGGGGGGCTGGGGGGCTCAAGCCCCGCCCCCCCCCCCCCCAGACCTATTCGAAGGGTTTCACAATTTTTTGAAAATCGATTAGTTTTTCAATTTGCCATAGGACAATGATGTTTTCTCTGGATGGCCATCGGGTCTTTATCTCACGAAACATTTCATGTATCAACACAGAACATAGAGATCCTACAAAAATAACACTAACATGTCACAAATTCTGAGAAGAAATAGAACACCACTAGACCTTAACTACACTCTTAAATCTTTACATTTTTCATATGTAAATTTTTCCAGCCATGACACAGTATATAAAAAATAACGCAGATAGACAAAATAACTCTCGAGCTTTCAGAATTATTCAACCTTCATGGAAAGGATGCTGAAACTGTGCAAAGACAGCTCAAAATCACATCAACAAGTTTACGTGCGGAACAGTCTGATCTCATTGCATGTATCGAACTGCAAGAACTCTTTTGAGCCACAAACCTTCAGCCCGAGTTGCACTATATGCTCGATGTTGCTCTGACTTTGCCAGTTACTTCATAGGAGGCAGAAAAAGCATTTTCTAAACTTCGGCTTATTAAAATTCATCTTAGGACGACTGTGTCTGCTCGTCGTTTGCAAAACTTGTTTGAGAATATCTGCTACCAAAACAGCTACTGCACTTCTTCCAGGAAATGAAATGGTGAAAAGATTTTCACAAACTGATGACTAACTCTAAGAATACTATACAACTTAGTTTGTAGTTTTTCTTTTGAATCATTAATAAATCATCTAAATTCTTTATCAATTATAATTGGAAGTTTTTATTTAGCCCATTGACCGCCGCTACCCGAGAAAAAAAGTCAACATGAATTTTACATTCAGACTTGCATTATATGGTTATAATAACAACTCAAGCAAAAGCGAAAACAATTATTTCATAAGTTTTAATGGGGCAAAATGTGAGCAGTAAGAAATCATAAATAAATTGATTCAAACCACATTTATTAAAACAGAAATAAATTTAAATTGCAAATAGTTCGATAAAATTATGACTTCTAATTATTTTATTAGTTATAATAATAGAGACCGACCGAAACAGATATTTTCATTTCGGCCGAAACCGAAATTAGGCCGAAATTAAAATCCCATTTTCGGCCGAAACTGAAATTAAGCCGAAATTGAATATCAAATTTCGGCCGAAACCGAAATTAAACCTAAATTGTAAGCAGATTTTCGGCCGAAACCGAAGCCGAAACCGAAATTTTTCCCAATTTCTATTAAAAATGAAAAAATAGTATTTAACGATGACAATGCCAGTTTAATAAGTAAATCCAAACAAGCGTATATTTTAAGAAAAAAAATAAAAGTTTTTCAACAAAATTTTTTTGTTGTTGTTGACAGGCTTTGCTTTGGTCAGACTGACATTTTGTAAAAAACTTCCAAATAGGATTCAACGACATTCTCACAATTTATTTTTGAATTAATTAATCGAAGCCAAATCTTCTCGTTCTTTCGACTTATATACAGTGTTTTTCAAAGCATGGATATCTAGAATTCCACATGCTTGTATATCTTATTCGAATAATGTGTGTGTGTGTGTGTGTGTGTTTGTGTGTGTGTGTGTGTGTGTGTGTGTGTGTGTGTGTGTGTGTGTGTGTGTGTGTGTGTGTGTGTGTGTGTGTGTGTGTGTGTGTGTGTGTGTGTGTGTGTGTGTGTGTGTGTGTGTGTGTGTGTGTGTGTGTGTGTGTGTGTGTGTGTGTGTGTGTGTGTGTGTGTGTGTGTGTGTGTGTGTGTGTGTGTGTGTGTGTGTGTGTGTGTGTGTGTGTGTGTGTGTGTGTGTGTGTGTGTGTGTGTGTGTGTGTGTGTGTGTGTGTGTGTGTGTGTGTGTGTGTGTGTGTGTGTGTGTGTGTGTGTGTGTGTGTGTGTGTGTGTGTGTGTGTGTGTGTGTGTGTGTGTGTGTGTGTGTGTGTGTGTGTGTGTGTGTGTGTGTGTGTGTACCTCTAATAAATCGACCCTCTGGATCATTGCCAAAGATGCATTTAACTTTCCCATCACATCTAATAGATATCTAATAGAAATGAGAATCGAACCCAAACTTAATAATTCGAGTTCGATTGAGGATATACAGATACTTACTTTTGACAATAACATTTTTTAAACAAATGTTTTTTTAAATATTATCATTGAATGTATCCCAATTTACTTAAATTTCAAATACATAATTGTTGTTCCAGATGCTTGTATATGTTATTCGAATAATTAGTCTGATGACACCCATAAATCAATCAACCACGATATCTAGTAGATATCTAATAGAGAATCGAATCCGAGCTTAGTAGTTCGATTGAGAATACAGATATATCAGATGAACTACATAAATAAATAAAAATTCGGTTTTTCGGTAAATATGAGATCCATTTCGGCCGAAAACGAAATTGAGCCGAAATTACAAAATTATTTTCGGCCGAAACCGAAAAATGGCCGAAATTGTAAAATTAGATTCGGCCGAAACCGAAAAATGACCGAAACTAAGAAAATTGGCAATTTCGGCGCCGAAACCGAAACCGAACCGAATTTCGGTCGGTCTCTATATAATAATAATAATAATTTTAATTACAACAAACTAAATTATTTAACATGAATTACAACAGCACATTCATAAACTGTCATGCTGTTGCAAAGACGACACTGACGACGAATGTTATCTTTATTTTTATTTCATAATCAATTTATGAGAGGTTAAAAAATTATATTCTTTTCAATAAAAGCTTCAAGTGTGAAGCATTTTCGGTTTGGAATTTTTTAAAGATAAAAATTCGTTTCAAAATTCAACTTTTAATTGTGTAAATTTCATAATACATTAACATTAAAATATTAAATAGTATTATTTTCATAATAACTATTGTAATGAATGACTAGGCTTATTAAACATCGTATAAAATCATATTACGTCAAAGTTGCGAAAACGCACCATTGATTTTTAAAAGCATTGAAAACGTTTTACAAGTTATTTTGAATAAAATTTTTATTTAATTAAGTATTAACTATCTTTTCACCCTGAAATTAAAACTAAATTTGTATAAAAATACTAAAACTGAACGAAAAGATTTTTTTGAGAAACTTTAAATGTGAACAAATAAATATAAATTTAAAAATTTAAAAATTGAAATTTAACTTATGAAATTAAAATTTAAAAAATTGAATTTTAACTTATGAAACTAAAATTTAAAATTTATTGTACAAAATATGTGAAAATACTCGGTATTAAAACAGCAAAAAAATATATAAACTGATGCTGCAAAAACGCAACAGCAGCGTAAATGAGTTTTTTTTTAAAATTGTATACTTAAGTTGAGCCCCCCCCGGATTTTTTGCTGGTTGCGCCCCTGATTATAAATAAAATTATTATCATTATTATAATGTTATAATAAATTATAATAATTATTATAATTATTATTATTACTATTATAATTATTATTATTACTATTATAATTATTATTATTACTATTATAATTATTATTATTACTATTATAATTATTATTATTACTATTATAATTATTATTATTACTATTTTAATTATCATTATTACTATTTTAATTATTATTATTACTATTTTAATTATTATTATTACTATTATAATAATTATTATTATTATTGCTATTCTAATTATAATTATAATTATTCATCTTGCCCACGTGGTCAGGCGGTTTGAAGACCATCCTGAAGGACTTTGAAATCGTCTTCGACCTTCACCAGTCTGCCCATGCGTCTGTTTCCTTCTCTCTCTCTATCTACCATTATTATAATAAAATTATAATTATGAATAATCTATTATAGTATTAATTATAATTAAAAATTATCTATTATAGTGAAAATTATAATTACATATAGTCTATTATAATACAACAATTATAATTTATTTAAACTTTGGGATGTTAACAGTTACAAATAATCTGTAATTTATTATATTAACACAAAAATTTAGTTATAACTTATTATAATAATAGTTCAAAAATATTAATAATAGGAATGTTATTTTCAAATATCAATCATCATCATCATCATCATCATCACCACCATCATCATCATCATCATCATCATCATCATCATCATCATCATCATCATCATCATCATCATCATCATCATCATCATCACCACCATCATGCAGCTACGAGATCAAGGCCACCCACGTGACCCTTGACGTTGACACCATCCTCGGTTGGTTTGTTGACAACAACAACAACAACAACAATAATAATAAATAATAAAAAAGTAAATACAACACCACCACCAACAGCAACAATACCCCTATCACCACCCCCAACCACCACCACTACAAACATCACTCCAACAACAACAACTCAACAACAACACAGGCTCAAGCCACGGTCAGCTGAGACAGGCCCTGGTTGCTGCCCAGTTGGACGGAAGTCTCGAAGTCACCAAGGATGGACAGTAAGTTGCATCATCATCATCATC